>WWET01000077.1:1218103-1228494 GCA_011038615.1 Limnodynastes dumerilii | reverse complement strand
CCCAAACCAAACCAGCTGAGAGTTTTGAAACCAGACAGTTTAAGAGTGCTCCAGAGGTGAATGAAAGTGTGGGTCTGGATTTTTGTATGTAATAGAAATATTTTTTATATGGACACCTAACAATGGGCCAGATAGAGCCCTAATAACGTTAGTAGATTTACGCAAGGCACTTGTGCAAGTCAGTCCTAATGTTATTAGTGTACATGTGCCTGCCAGATGTTACACATCAGATCTGCTTGAGTGCAGTACTCTGTTCCGTACACAAGCAGATCCGAACATCAGAAATGTTGCAATGGGAGCGGGTTTAGGCATGCAGAATAGCTGCCTGAGGTCATATAGGAGTTCAACGTTGATCTTTGTGCGTACAGACACAAATCTGCACGGAACACTCAATGGTCCAAAAGTCCATACAAGAGAGGGAAGTGACAGGGGAGTTCATGTCCCTCTTCCGTGCAGACTGCCATATCTCCACACAAACGTATAACATGATAAGGGCTGGTTACGGCCCAATGACTGTACGCTTGCTTCCCAGTCACTGATAAACAATGCATTGTTATTTGTTGAGAGATGCTGGATATGCTTTGTTGGAGTATTTTGTCAATTGTCAATGTGAATATATTGTATAAATAAAAGAAAACTGAAAACTCCTATAGCTTTGGAATGTTTTCTGTACTTAGATATGCCCTGTAGCTGGTGCTAATGTTCGCCCATAAACATTGAAGACTTATTTTCTAAAACATGCTTTTTTTTTTATACTATGTTAGTCCACCCTTCTCTATCCCATAATGACCCTTTCAACGCAGGCAGTTTGCTGCAATAGCAAGTTTAATAAACTTTATTAACTAGAATATAGGGCATCCATCTCAATCAAATGAAAATTCCTTTACCATACTTTCCCTATTTTCCCCCTGAAATTGCATGAGGTAAACGCCGGGCACATGCAAACAAGAATAAATGGAGGCTGGAATAGGAAAGTTTAGTGAACACAGGAAAGTATATTTTACACTAGAAAAATATGCCTCCCAATTGTATAATTTCCACACTTACTCTTATTTTATTTTTTTATTTTCTTCAGTAATTTCCTGTGAGGATCTTAATATCGTCTTCTCATCGAGAATGACAAACTGCAGTAATAACAATCCCATTATTATTAATTTAATGTGACCTAATAATGTCATAGCCTCTGAGTGCCACATTAATCATTGCAGGGTTTCAAGGAGTGAACTGAAAAACTTTTTACTCAGTGATCAAATGGTTTTAAGTGTCATTTTTTATTTGCACAAATAAAGCTTTCAACAATTTCTCCTTGTGCAAATAAGCTACAGAGTTTTGTAGAAGGTCCTGGTAAAATCATAAAATATGAAAGAACATGCAAACATTGAAAATAATAGTCTAGTTATGGGCTTCGGCAAGCAACTTCTATCAAAATAGTGGAAGTACAATAACTGTTGGCAATTTGTTGCTTGAAACAAATTAACATTAAAACATGGTTGCCTACTTTTGCAAATGAATTTCAGGGAGATTGTGAGAACACTATCAAGGCGCTGCACCAAAGGAGTGTGTCTTGTATTGCCAAAGAGGTGTGTCCTGTGAATAGCTTCACCCATAGGTGTATCTAGCACTGCCAGGCAAGCTATTTTACAATAAAAATGGCAGTATCAGTATTTTTTTTTATTATTAGTATTATTATTAAATTGTCAGTGTATACTTCAGAACTATCTTTCTAGAAAAGATCAAAGTGACTCTGCAACCGATGCTTTCATTACATCTTGGCCTCCATGAAATTTGCCATCTCCATATGTGATGGTGGCCCAGGGATGATGGTATGGGCACAGTTGGTGTTAGGTTAAGGGGTTGGTACCAAACACTTCAGGGAGTCAGGGAGATTACCCAATCTTCAGGGAGTCTCCCTGATATTCAGGGAGAGTTGGCAACTATGCATTAAAAGCCTTATGTATGCTCTATATTACTGTCTGGAGGGACATAACTTTACAAAACAGTTACTTTGTAGTTTATGCATCCTAGAAAATTGAAGTACTGAAAAGAATGATGATACTGTAAAAGTAAAATGCAGTGATAAATAAATGGCACATCTCTGCATATTTCATAGCTTTTCATTCAAATTACAATTCATATCTGTATTGGTTATTTCCCATGTTTGAGAAATATGCAATGTCTGCTAATGTGCACAAGCTTATCTTAGCACAAGCTTATCTTAAGGAATTGGTTTATTCTACAAGCAGAAAAGAAATGCCGATAACAACTCTTCCAAGGAGTTTGTCAAACACCAAGAATCATCAAGAAAGTTATCTGAAGGAATAAAAAGAAGCATTATTTAGAGACCAAAGGGTACATTTATCATTCAGTACTGTTTGTCATTGTAACCATCCTGAATTATGTATTCTATGGCATTGTGACCATCCTACAGTCAGAATCAAAATATTTAAGAAAATGTACCCAACAGATTTCCTTATCACGGACTGACTGGTTGGGGTATCCTGTCTGGGTTCCTTGGGACGTGATAATGTCTCAGCTGTAAAGCGGAAGCTGAAGGACCTTATGTAAGTCCTGCTCAAAGGCTATGCAATGCAGTGATGGGGAGATAGGACTAGAGTAGACCTCACTTGACTTGAACTTATGACTTATCCCTGCAGAGAAAGACAAAAAAATGTAAGAAAACAGAGACCCCAAAACACAGTGTGATCAGAAAATAACTGATCCAACTACAGACACCAAGTTTCACGCATGTAGGGTGCAGACCAAACCCCCCCAATCGCATGACACCCCCCTCTCCCAGCCGTGCTGATGGTGACTTCCACCTCTATAGACCACTTGGAACTTTCCGTGTGCAGTCCCGTGCATGTGTGCCCTCCGTACGTGCGATTCATGGTAGTAGCGCCCACTTCCCTTCATTTAAATGCCTTCCTCCACCCATTTTTAAATTTTGCTGTGCGTATTTTTGCGTCCATATCCGTTTGTATGTACCCAAGTGTGATTGTTCCAATATGATTTTATTTTGTGCAATATTCAGTTATAAATGACTTATTTTCTCATCCACTAATCATGGTAGAGTTGACTATAAAGACTATGGTTTGGTCTTTCTGTCCTTCCCTCTCCCTTCAAGGGTGCTGTCAATCACACTCTGAATTGCCTTTTATTTTAATTCTCTGAAAATATAAGACAAAAGTTCAGATTGTATAGTGCGTGTCCTTAACGATTTTCAGGATTGCATCCTTTTTTTTTTTTACAATTGTAATCATCCCCTGAAGAAGTCAGAGAAGGCTAAAAGCCCAGACTAAACGCGTAGGGAGGGAGAGATGAGATGCAAATGACAGCCTGCCTATTAAGAACTTTCTGCATCGAGGCATCGTGCACCCGGACTTCACCTCCAGCTGAGTGGATCGGCTGAGGGAGAGACGGCGCGAATGCGCGCACCGAAGGAGAGGCATTAGCACAGATAAGCTTTGAATGCTCATTTTAATCTATATTCTGGTACGCATTTTAATTATTGGAAGTAAAGCGATTGTTTTTTAAAAATTACTACACTATGTTCCGGTATTGGTCTCTGTTTTTTACATGGTACATTTAAAAGAGGAAAGAGGAAAGATTGTATCCGGTACGCAGCCTATCAATATTATTACACCTATATTTTGGTGGAGGAATACTTGTTAAACTATTAACTTTTTTATATGGTTCACAAAGGTGTTATTGTACATATTTATTGCTACACTTAGATTACTGTATTTTCTCTCCTTTTTTTTGTTTCCTATCCTGAAATGACATCACTTTTGGAGTATTAAATCCCCTTTGGATTACAATTATTATTAGACTTTCTGGACACTATTCTGCTGAACTCTAATATCCAGGCGCAGTGTTTCCTACATTAACTTTTCCAATTACTATTCAGGCTCCATACACCATGGAGCCTACCTGGGAACATTAGCGGCACCGATTTATTATCGGTTGTGATAGGTTTTTTATATAATTTTTTGGTACAATTGATCAGTGTCATCTGTGAACGTAAGCGATGGGATCTTCCTTTCTTTTTACACACACACACACACACACATATATATATATATATATTCCAATAAACTGTCACTCCTCACAATATGGTAAATAACTTGCCCTGGTGCTATATCAAGTTGTAAATACAGTGTCCATAGAAAGAAAGCACTCAAAGGGACTTATAAAAAGTGAAGAAAGGTTAATTTATTCTCATAACTCCAACTTTGGAGTCATACGCAGTATAAGAGCCGCCAACGTTTCAATCCAAATAA
Organism: Limnodynastes dumerilii; assembly: GCA_011038615.1. Classification (NCBI taxonomy): domain Eukaryota; kingdom Metazoa; phylum Chordata; class Amphibia; order Anura; family Limnodynastidae; genus Limnodynastes; species Limnodynastes dumerilii. Next base: position 1,224,214 of record WWET01000077.1, on the reverse strand, counting down.
GCTTGAATTTTCCTCAGGGCTTATATGGCCCATAATTAAACTTTTAGTTCTACCCAAATTATTCCCCATACTAGGAATCTATGTGATATAGAGCCCTATAATCGAGGTAAAATAAAGTCCTATTATGGGGGATCGTATGTCATAATTAAGGATAAATAAAGAACTTTATTATGGTGCATAGCTCTTAGGAAATTTTGCATTGATTATACAGCTTGTGGGACTTATTTTATATACTCAGAGGACCTGATACAGAGTTCTTATCCAGAGCTGCAATTTTGCAACTGTAGATAGAACGTGCATGTATTTGCAACATATGCAAAAGGCCGAGGCTGCGAGGTGTAGTTACAGCAGCCTGTACAAGTTTGCATTTTACAAAAGTGTTTTTGTTTTTTTCACTTTAGAATCAAATTAAAGTCCTGAACAAATATTACACCCGATTCCATATTGCCTGACCAGAAGCAGCTTATCAGGCTTACAAATAAATAAAAATATTGAATCTGTATTTTAGGTTAACAAAAATGTTTTAGATATTGATTGATGTTTGAGATGACCTTTCTAATGTAAAATCTTATGTAGGGCTGTATTTAAACTAAAAACAGGGCCATATATTGAATAAGAATCGTCTCCAGTTTAACACTTACAGTGGCTCTGAGCTGGTGTAAAATTTATGTGGAAGCGCAGGGAATCCGGCCAGCCACTTGCATGTTGAGCAGCACTAAACTGCCCCCTTTCTGATTTAAATATAGTGGAAATCCTTGTTGCGTTACCGCAGAGCACACAGATATGATCACAAGATGATGGGCAGCAGAGCCTCTGACTTTCTGTGCTCGCTCCAGTTCTGCACATGTTCAGAACAGTTTCCCACCGCACTTCCACATAAAAAATATATAAAAGCGCAGCTCTGGATCAAGTCCATCTTTTAATATTACACTATTAGAATATTCTCTTATTTATTTATTTATTACCAGGTTTTTATATAGCGCTATCAGAGAATATTTCACATTCACATCAGTCCCTGCCCCATTGGAGCTACATAATACACACACACACACACACACGGGTTAATTTATTCAGCAGCCAATTAACCTAGTAGCAAGTTTTTGGCATGTGGGAGAAAACCAGAGCACCCGGAAGAAATCCACGCAGACACGAGGAGAACATAAAAACTCTACACAGATAAGGTCTAGTCTGGGAATCAAACTCATGACCTCAGTGCTGTGACACACAAGTGCTCAAAGTAATCTAATTCTCTATAATTTGTTAGAGATTAGGCAGTAGCAAGCGTGTTCTGTGTATTGTGCAACAGTCACATGTGCACGGCAGTTACATGCTTGCGCAGCAGTAAAAGTGTCTTCCCTGTATTGTACTGCAATTACAAGTGTGCTCTTTTTATTGTGCATACAACACAAGTGTGCTATGTGTATTTTGTGCCATTCGTAAGTGCATTCTGTGTATTGTGCTTGATGAGGTCCCTTATAATACAGTCAGGTGCATAAATATTTGGACATCGACACAATTCTCATATTTTGGGCTCTATACACCACCACAATGGATTTGAAATGAAACAAACAAGATGTGCTTTAACTGTAGACTTTCAGCTTTAATTTGAGGGTATTTACATCCAAATCAGGTGAATGGTGTAGGAATTACAACGGTTTCTATATGGGCCTCCCATTTTTTAAGGGACCAAAAGTAATGGGACAATCAACTCAAAAGCTATTTCTTGGACAGGTGTGGGCTATTCCCTCGTTATTTCATCATCAATTAAGCAGGTAAAAGGTCTGGAGTTGATTCTAGCTGTGACATTTGCATTTGGAATCTGTTGCTGTCGAATCTAAATATGAGATCCAAAGAGCTGTCACTATCAGTGAAGCAAGCCATTAGGCTAAAAATTTTAAAGAAACCCATCAGAGAGATAGCAAAAACATTAGGTGTGGACAAATCAACTGTTTGGAACATTCTTATAAAGAAAGAACACACCGGAGAGCTCAGCAACACCAAAAGACCCGGAAGACCACGGAACAACTGTGGTGGATGACAGAAGAATTTTTTCCCTGGTGAAGAAAAACCCCTTCACAACAGTTGGCCAAATCAAGAATACTCTCCAGGAGGTAGGTGTTTATGTGGAACAACATCCTATGGACAGATGAGACAAAGATCAACTTGTACCAGAGTGATGGGAAGAGAAGAGTATGGAGAAGGAAAGGAACTGCTCATGATCCAAAACATACCACCTCATCAGTAAAGCATGGTGGTGGTAGTGTCATGTGTGGGCATGTATGGCTGCCAATGGAACTGGTTCCCTTGTATTTATTGCTGATGTGACTGCTGACAAAAGCAGCAGGATGAATTCTGAAGTGTTTTGGGCAATATTATCTCATATTCAGTCAAATGCTGCAGAACTCATTGGACGGCGCTTCACAGTGCAGATGGACAATGACCCGAAGCATACTGCAAAAGCAACCAGGGATTTTTAAGGCTAAAAGTGGAATGTTATGCAATAGCCAAGTCAATCAACTTACCTGAATTTGATTGAGCATGCATTTCACTTGTTCAAAACTGAAGGGAAAATGCCCCAAGAACAACCAGGAACTGAAGACATTTGCAGTAGAGGCCTGGCCGAGCATCACCAGGGATGAAACCCAGCACTGGTGATGTCTATGCGTTCCAGACTTCAGGCTGTAATTGACTGCAAAGAATTTGCAACAAAGTATTAAAAAGTGAAAGTTTGATTTAGGATTGTTTAGTTTGTCCCATTACTTTTGGTCCCTTAAAAGTGTGAGGCACATATAGAAACCGTTGTAATTCCTACACCGTTCACCTGATTTGGATGTACATACCCTCAAATTAAAGCTGAAAGTCTGCAGTTAAAGCACATCTTGTTTGTTTCATTTCAAATCCATTGTGGTGGTGTATAAAGTCCAAAATATGAGAATTGTGTTGATGTCCCAATATTTATGCACTAGACTGTATTTCGCCTAGGGCCCACAAACACCACAAATAAGTCTTTCTTGTCACTTGTTTCACTGCAGACAAGACCCCTTCTCATTTGTCTCATTGCTCCCCCCATATTTAATGTTCAACTCCTACCCCTGTCTCTAACCCTTTCAGTACCTCTCTGGTATACATTTTTCCCATCTCCTAACTTCTCTGCACAGCAGGGACAAAGTACTGGATGATCAGTTCTGGAAATTCAGACATAGAGTTAAGAGAAATTTATGTCTAGATAGTCTTAAAATATTGAGTCAAAGTACTTCAACTGGGCTCAAATTTATTTGGACAGTCACATATAATACAACTTAACAAGACAAGAGGTCTGCCAGACTGCCACTGTTTGTTGCACTATGCCTATAATAACGGGTGGAATAAGTGAAAGGTGAGTGCAGGTAGTCTAGTGAGATGATGACTTTTCCTGTAGCTCAACTACAAGTCCCACAGCTTCACAGACTTTACCCCGGCTGACTTAAGGTTGTTTCTGGTCTATATATTTACAGGCCAGGGTGTGGCCAGTTCTTAAGGCAACATGGTTGAGCATTGGCTGCACCACAAATAGCTTGTTCCCTGCTGTCAGGCTCCATTATTGCTTCTTCTTTGGGCCACTGAGTATTTTTTTAATGTTCATTTTGTGACAATCATGTATCAAACGCTATTGTCACATTAAATATTAATGTCTCATCAATTTGTGGTCTGAGGAACAATCAATCAATATGCTATCCACTCCCCTCTCACTAAAAGACTTCTGATACCCATACTAGTCTTTAAATTGGGAAATTAGGGGAAAAGTTTAAGTTACAGACCTGGACTCTCTCACCTGCCTAATCAATTTTTTATATAAAACAAAAAAAAGGCAACAACAAAAATGTGTAATGTAGTAGTACTATATTATATGGGTTATAACTTAACTCATAAGTTTACCTGCATCACCATTTTCTTGGGATGCTTCTACAGTATATTGTCTCTTAATATGTCATTAGTAAAATATCTGTTGATTAAAAAAAATTGTAAATATATAGGTTCTCCATACAGTGGCATAACTTCACCCTAGTTGCCCAGAGGCAAGATAAATATAGGCAGGTCTAGAAGTTATCTTTATAACCACATTTGTTATACAGGGAACTGAAATAAATATATCCTGTATCAACAATAACACTATAAAATACAAATATTTATCATCTAATAAACGTTTAGAACCAAGTTATCTGGACATTTGCCTCATTCTCGGCATAACATTATACAATAATTTGCCTTATAAGGTACTTCAATGATAAAGGTACAGTTTGCAGTTTGGATTGATTGATTGGTTGATTGACTGATTGATTGATTGATTTAGTTACTTGTCTATTTATTTGTGTAGTGAAAATAATGGCAGTTTTTTCATGTAGCATATTGTACAAAACTATTCAAAATGTAATATAAGTTGAGTAAGGACACACTACATTACATATGGGGATAGTGTATATGGTGTATATTAGGAGTCTGGAAATGGCACATGGTATATCCTGTATAGCCTAATATAACCCATATATATTTAATAGTATGTCATTACCAGATGACTAATATAACATATATATGAGTTATCATAATGTAGTGTTTATAACATAGAGTGGCTTGTGCACCTGCATGTTTTTATTTAGTTTTTTCTATTCTGTTTGTGAAGAGGGGGTTTCTGGGCAACTGTATCACCTTCACCCTTGTGTGCGCCACAGCCCCCTCCCCATTGCAACATGGCTTGGCTCACTTTCACCTGTTTTGTCCTTACCCTCAAACTCTGGATACATTTATATTCATAAGTAAGCAAGTACAGTAGCTATCTAAATAAGACTAGAAATTCTCAGTATATATCACATGTATATAATAAATAGACACAGTAATACACTCATCAGCTAAAGTCACAGAAACCTCTATTTTAAATTATGCAAGGTTTTATCAGCCATCACTTTGTAATATCAGTTGTGAAAGTTTGACTTCTGCAGCATGACAGGTGTATAACGAAAACATAAAATGAATTCAACTGGAAATAATTCTGAATATGGAGGACACCTTTGATCTATTGCTGCAAGCCTGCAAAATCTAGTAATGGTGAGTCAAATCCTCTATAATTTGCAAACATTACATTTCCTAAGTAACACTGTTGCTTAATAATCCTCTATTCGGCTACCACGCAATTCAAGCAACCATTCCTAAACCTTTATTCATTTTTAATCCTGCAGCTGTTGCCATGGAAATGATCTGATAAGATATAGCCCTTTAGGCAGATGGGCCTATGGAGGATCTTGGCCTATAAAAATCAGTGAATAGTTTTAGTATATTCTGAAAAGGCAGAAATAGCTTTTAATTAATGAATAAACTGATAAAGTTTCAATACAAAATCTGCACCATCCTCTCAAACACCCTATATGTATACCGTTACAAATTTACTTCCTGAAAAAGAAAATGGATGACACTATATGTTCTGATATCGGTCATGAGGCTTAGAATTAGAACCAAGATACAAAATGGAAAATATTTTGCATAACACAGTGTTGCAAGGCATAGGGTGCAAGGTCATTTCTTGCATTCTAAATACTTTCTGCTTTTGCAAATAGCTCAGAAATCTTTTTTTATTCTGGATCACATATCCTCAAACTAAATCTATTTTAATACATAATTTGTTTCCTTTCCTCTTTTAAAACGCAGATAAGTTGTCTTCCCCAGATATCAAAACAAAAGTGCAGTATACAATGGAGAATTTCAATGCTTGTAATACATGTGGGCTCTATAAGGGGGTCTTGGAATGACACATACTGTAATACATATTGGGAATATTAGAAGTCTGGGAATTGCACACTTTATAAAGTACATGTGGGTTATATTATGTACCTGGGAATGGCACAAACTATATGTGGCCTATATTCAGGTATGGGATGGCACACTACATATATAGTATAATGTATATAGTATATAGTGTGCCATTCCAAATTCCCTAATATAACTTACTAGTCTAAAACCCGTCATAAAGACAGGAAAAATATCACCCATTCATTCCACCCCCACCCCCCAGTATCCACATCATGTCTCCAGTCTCCCCTCCCAGTATCCCCATCATGTCTCCAGCTCCCACCCCAGTATCCC
>WWET01000077.1:1182466-1202323 GCA_011038615.1 Limnodynastes dumerilii | reverse complement strand
AAGAGTGTCCATGTGGTGCATCAGTTAGGACAGCTGGGGAGGTTAATTGGTCCATTGCATAATTTCTGGTAGTAAGTCCCTGTTAATAACCTCTGTTTACTGCTGGGCAGGAAGTCCCTATTTACCACCGGATGGTAGGCCTGTGTTTACTGTATGTGCGCAGTCTTAGTGGATTAGAGGACTTTGCCCAGATACACTGCAAGCTGTATGAGGTGACAGTGTGTTGGTAGGGTGCTGAGTTTGTACAGGTACTACCAGAATGGAAATCCACATTGTTAAGGTGACTAGTGGCATCAATGCAGGTGTCAGTTTGGAAAGAGACAACGGGAAATTATCTTGAGACTTATCATCTTGTTCAGGACGCAAGTCTGTATCAAACAGCAGCAGCTCCTGGGGTAGGTAAAGGTAAGCCACAACATAATTCCCCCTCACACCACAGCAGGTTTGCGTTCATCTCAGCGGATGGGGAGGGGGGTCCCACTGTTGTGCATTTGTAAAGCGGTACTCACCAGCTCCTGAGTCCGAGTATGCGGCGCCAGGCGAGCCGTGGCTGTCTCCCCGGTGAACCATGGTGAATCGGAAAGGATTCAACATGGACCAATGGGAAGGCAGTGCTACAGGTCATGTGGATGCAGCCACTGTCCAGTCAGAGAGGTAGGACAGGGAGGTGCGGCAAGCCAATCAGAACTCGCTGCGTCATTGACTCCACCCCCATGAAAGCCGCTGCGGTGGGAGCAGAGCTCAGTCGTCGGCAGGAGGACGTTGGGGAAAGATCCAAGGAGAAGACTTCAGAGTAGACGCCGGAAGAAGCCCGCGGCCGCAAGGAGAAGACCCGCGGGCAGAAGAGGTAAATGCCACAAAAGCCCCGCTGCAGCTAGAAGGCAGTCAGTGGGCTGAAGACACACGCGGAAGACGCCTTAGAAGCACCGCTGCCGCCAGGAGGCAGTAAGCAGACGGAAGACGCTGCAGAAGCCCCTGGGTAGCAGGTAAGAGGAGAATACCCCCACCCCCAGTATAAGGGTGAAGGGCCTGGTGAGTGTGACACCCCTGGGTAATGAGCACAGGCCCTGTCAGTCCCCTTACTCCAGTTACACCCCTGGGCAACGAGCACAGGCACTACCATAGTCCCACACCTTGGACCTGCACCCACTAGCCTGCACCTGTTGCCCATACCTTGGTCCTGCACCCACTAGCCTGCACCTGCTGCCCATACCTTGGCCCTGCACCATTGGTTATATACCCGACCTGCACCCACTGTCCTGATAGTCTTGGCCCTGGGCACCTTGAGTCCTGTATTTTGACCCTGAGACCTGCACCCTTTAGCCCTGGCCCCCCCATTCTACTGTCCCTAGGCAACGAGCGTTAGGTCCTTGGTGCTTTGAGTATATTCCTCTTGACAACAGTGGTAAGCTGCCCATTCCTCATCCCTTGCCATCTATCCCTACACTAGGGCCCTATTTGTCCACTAAGGCCTGTCTCCTCCCCTTAGCATAACACCTTCCCCTGTCTTCCTGTGGTGTGGAGTGCACCCAGATGCAGACTATTTTTGAAGCTACACCTCTATCTTGAGATCCCTGCTGTTTGATATATTTAGGGGCGCCCGGCATATTCTATTAAAGTACAATTGCTAGTTGTAGTTGTAACGGTTAAGTCCCTCCGTTTAGGTACTGGTTGGTAAGTGGGGGTAGTCCTCCCAATAGGATAGTGGCTCTAGGCCTGTTAGAGTAGTGTTTGTAGGCCAGGCTGCTTGTGTTTTCTTGCAGGAAGAAGAGATGTAGTGCAGTGCATACAGTGAGTACAGTTCAAAGACATCACTGTTGTTTAACCCCCACCAAGGTGGGTAAGGTGGACCCTCTCGCTACAGTTGGCGTAGTTCATGTTCCCACCCAGAGTAAACGAATTACCCTCCAGCTAGGAGGTGAAGTCACGCACTTCCTCCCAGTGAGGCGCTCAAACACTGCTAATCCTATCATAGTGATTGGCCCTCCAGTAATTGTTGTCTCTTCCTATGTGACGGAGTGTTCTGCAAAGCTGGGAAGGCCCCGGTGAACAAAAGAGAGAGGTCACGTCCGACTCTGCTGGAACAGGTAGGACACTAAGGGAAAGGGTTGGGTGTGAGAATATCATTTGCATATAGTACCGGCGTTTTGGGGTAGTCGACAGGATGTCATCGGAAGAAGATGAAGTCAACGTGGGACCAGAACTGAGGGATCCGGTGCGGGGCCATCCAGCAGTGCGAGAGAAGTGGCGACAGTACCCCTGGGGGCCATCTTGGCTCATCTTTCTAAATTCGACAGACAGATCATAGCACTGACAGACTGGGAAGAGAGGATTTGTGGGACCATTTGCCTGTATGAAGTGAGCCCACCGCTGGGGCGATGGGCCCCGAAGCTGGACCTGCGGACAGATGGGACACCTGGCATGAGAAGGGCCTGAGGGATGGATGCCCTTTAAACTAAGTTCCCTCGCAGTCACAGGGCCAATGGCAGGGGAGGAAGAAGATGCACACAGAGAAATTGTCGACTCGGCCAAGTTGATTGGAGATTGCCCTGTAGCTGTGGTGGAACTGGCGGGAATAAAACAACGCTGCCTGATTGACACCGGATCCCAGATGACGACGATGTCCGAGGAGGGTTTAAGAAAGAACTACCCCCACCTGCAGACGATCAAAGCTCAGTCATGGATCCAACTCATTGTAGCCAATAGCCTCCCCATTCCAGTTTTCGGGGTGGTGTGGATGAAGGTGGAATATTGTGGTCAGACCCTTGGGATGAAGTAGTCGACAGGATGTCATCGGAAGAAGATGAAGTCAACGTGGGACCAGAACTGAGGGATCCGGTGCGGGGCCATCCAGCAGTGCGAGAGAAGTGGCGACAGTACCCCTGGGGGCCATCTTGGCTCATCTTTCTAAATTCGACAGACAGATCATAGCACTGACAGACTGAGAAGAGAGGATTTGTGGGACCATTTGCCTGTATGAAGTGAGCCCACCGATGGAGGCAGAGTTGTCGTTGCAGGCTCTGGAAGGTGATACCAGGAGGACGGTCTTGCCAAGTTTTGTGGGATATGGGACACATCTTTGTTGGGAACCCTCAAACAGTGTTTTTTTGCCCGGATTCAGCGAGAGGAGGAGTCGATTCCCCAATATGCCAATGCTTTGCAGGAGTTGCTGAGAGAAGTACAGAGTCAGGATAGACGTGTCCTAGGGGACCCAGATCACACCTTGCAAGACCAATTTGATATGGGACTGTTCAACATTCCACTATGGCAGGTGTTGAGGGACTGGACTGTACTCTAACCTTCCATAAGGTTCTGATGGACGCCATTGCAAGAGACTGAAATGACAACTTCGGGTCTTATGCTGTTCCCTACCAACAAGCCCGGCAAGAAGTTGAAGTGCCATGCGTGGAAGGACCAAGTGTGTGAGAAATCTTAAAGACGTCCTAGTATCCACAAACTACGTCAGAAGGTACAGCAACTGAAGAAAAAGCATACCGGACTCGAGGTGACCCCACAACGAGAGTGGGAGAACAGCGGGCGTTAAGGACCAAGGGGCGATGGGCCCCAATGCTGGACCTGCGGACAGTGGGGACACCTGGCATGAGAAGGGCCTGAGGGATGGACGCCCTTTAAACTAAGTTCCCTCGCAGTCACAGGGCAGATGGCGGGGGAGGAAGAAGATGCACACAGAGAAATTGTCAACTCGGCCAAGTTGATTGGAGATTGCCCTGTAGCTGTGATGGAATTGGCGGGAATAAAACAACGCTGCCTGATTGACACTGGATCCCAGATGACGACGATGTCCGAGGAGTGTTTAAGAAAGAACTACCCCCACCTGCAGACGATCAAAGCTCAGTCATGGATCCAACTCATTGTAGCCAATAGCCTCCCCATTCCAGTTTTCGGGGTGGTGTGGATGAAGGTGGAATATTGTGGTCAGACCCTTGGGATGAAAGGTATCATCATCGTTGCTGGCCCTGGACTGAGACATGGCCCAGTGATTCTGGGGATGAATGTCCTGCGGAGACTCCATCAAGAACAGTTCCAGCAGAAAGGGCCGGGATATCGGCGGACGTTAAGTGTGCGAAAACCCACCCAACAGGCATTGCAGAGGGTGACACGGATATGCCCCTGGGACTTATCAGGAATAGTAGGCATCGTCTTCTGGAGCTCCCTCCCCAACACGAACTGGTGCTACAACTCGAGATGGGTACTCATCGGAAGCTTGAAGGTCTAGAGGTGCTGATGGAGCTGGTGGGGAAATCCACAGAAAGAGCAGAGTTCCCGGTGGCTCGGACTCTGGGCGTGGTGAGGAAGGGATGGGTACCAGTGATGTTGTGCAGCTTGAGCCATTGCCCACAGTGGATTCTTGCTGGACGGATCTTGGCGCATGTGGTGGCCATTCAGGAGGACAGTGCCAGAAGCAGCGACAAACTAGTCCTTCGCCCCAATTGGAAGTCCCCATGGGTGATGTCAGTGGAATCCGGAACCACCCACCCCATCCTTGAATGGGAAAGTCATCCGGGAGCAAATGGATGTGTCGGTGGAGGAGTTGGACCAGGACAGAATAAAGCAACTTGAGGAGATGCTTTGGGACAGACAACGGGTGTTTTCGCGGCATGGAGAAAACTTCGGGCTCTGCAGAGAGATACTTCACAAGGTGCCAACCAGAGACACTCGCCCCCGATTCGAGAGAGATACCGCCAAATACCAACAAAGCTGTACCAGGAAGTGAAGACTATGCTGAGGAAAATGTAAGACAATCAAGTCATCCTGGATAGCAAGAGTCCATAGGCAGTGCCGATTGTGTTGGTTAGGAAGAAGGATGGGGCCATCCGCTTCTGCGTGGACTACCGATGACTGAATAGTTGTACAGTGCGGGATGCTTATCCCCTGCCATGGACCGAGGAGTCTCTGGCGGCATTGGGGCAGGAAAGGTAGTTCACCACTCTAGACCTGGCCAGCGGACATTGGCCGGTGGCTGTAGCAGAAGAAGATTGGGAGAAGACAGCTTTTGTCACCCCAATAGGACTTTTTGAGTTTTGTCGAATGCTTTTTGGACTTTCTAATGCCCCAGCAACATTTCAACGGTTAATGGAATGGAAAGGTATTTGGGGGATTTGAATTTTGAGGCTATTCTGATATACCTGGACGATATCATAGTCTTCACTTCAATGTTAGCAGATCATCTGCATCGATTGGACCTGGTTTTGTGGCGCCTAGAGTGGTTTGGACTAAAATTGAAGCCTAGGAAGTGTCATCTTTTGAAGCCGAGTCTGGAATATCTAGGTCATGTGGTGTGCCGGGAGGGAGTGAAGCTCACTCTGGAAAATATAGCTGTGATACGGGATTGGAAAACATCCGGCACTGTCCCAGAGGTGCAAGGCTTCCTGGGTTTAGTGAGCTATTACCGGAGGTTCATACAAGACTTTGCCAGGGTGGCTTGCTCTTTGACTGACCTTCTCCAAAGACTGTCTACGGAAGTAAAGCACCAGGCAGTGGCCTGGGGAAGCTCTCAAGAGGGCGCATTCGGTTAACTAAAAGAGGCCCTTATATGAGCTCTGGTATTAGCCTATGCGGACTTTGGAAAGCTGTTCCTGGTGTACACAGATGGCAGCCAACATGGATTGGGAGCGGTGCTCACCCAAGTTGAGAAAGGGCAGGAAAAAGTTATGCCCTTTGCCAGCCGAAGTCTGCAGGAGACAGAGAGGAATCCTAGCAACTACAGGGCTTTCAAAATGGAGTTACTGGCGATGACGTGGATGGTCACGGAAAAATTTGCGGAATATATTACAAAAAGTGGTGGTGGTGATGAACCATAACCCATTGGCCCACCTGGACACGTCAAAGCTAGAAACACTGGAGCAGCGTTGGGTGGCAAGACTATCAAAGTTCAATATTCAGATCCGCTACTGGCCAGGGAAGTTCAATCAGAATGCAGACGCCCTCTCCAGGTTCCCAACCCAAGCCCCCAAGGGTCCTGGAGATGAAGAACGGGAGGCGGAGGAGTTACTGGACCTTACCCGAGTAGAGCTCCCATAACAGGTCCGAATGGACACAATACTGTTACAAAAATCAGGATCCAACTCGTCGGCAGAGCAAGACAAGGATGCCAGTCTGCAGAAGATACGGGCATGAAAAAAGACTCAACACTGGCCCTCGGCCTGGGAAAGAAACCAACTCTCACCTACTGGAAGAAAACTGCTGCATCAATGGGATCGGTAGACTCTCCAAGATGATTTGCTGTGCAGGAAAGCCTACCTACCACAAGTATTAAGGATGGTATACCAGTTGGTCATTCCCGAACAGCTAGCAGAGACTTTAGCGAAGGAAGTGCATGAGGCGGGAGCCCATCTGGGTGTTGCGTCAGAGATCTGTGGCTACAGAGACCGTACTTTATGCCTGGTTTGATGCGGGTGATAGAGCTAGTGTGCCTGGTATGCCCCCGATGTGGAGTGACGAAAACTCAGGAACAACAGATTGCCCCCCCAAGTGATCCGTACCAGTCGTCCACTGGAGCTCCTGATGGTGGACTACATATTGGTCGGAGAATCGTCCATTGGGCACCTGTATGCCTTGGTGATGACTGACCATTTCACCAAGTTCACGGTTGTGGTCCCAACTTGGGACCAGACCGCGAACAACGCAGTCAAAGCCATAGTGGAACATTTCATTCGACCTTATGGGTGCCTGGAGCATATCCATTTGGACCAAGGTGCATGCTTTCAGGGGCAAATGATGTTGGGGCTCTGTCAACTATACAGCACGGATAAATCCCAGACAACGCCATATCCCCCACAAGGAAATGGCATCACCTACACCCATTCCCGGTCACACCATCACCTGCTCCCATTCCCGGTTACACCATCACCTACACCCATTCCCGGTCACACCATCACCTGCTCCCATTCCCGGTTACACCATCACCTACACCCATTCCCGGTCACACCATCACCTGCTCCCATTCCCGGTTACACCATCACCTACACCCATTCCCGGTCACACCATCACCTGCTCCCATTCCCGGTTACACCATCACCTACACCCATTCCCGGTCACACCATCACCTGCTCCCATTCCCGGTTACACCATCACCTACACCCATTCCCGGTCACACCATCACCTGCTCCCATTCCCGGTTACACCATCACCTACACCCATTCCCGGTCACACCATCACCTGCTCCCATTCCCGGTTACACCATCACCTACACCCATTCCCGGTCACACCATCACCTGCTCCCATTCCCGGTTACACCATCACCTACACCCATTCCCGGTCACACCATCACCTGCTCCCATTCCCGGTTACACCATCACCTACACCCATTCCCGGTCACACCATCACCTGCTCCCATTCCCGGTTACACCATCACCTACACCCATTCCCGGTCACACCATCACCTGCTCCCATTCCCGGTTACACCATCACCTACACCCATTCCCGGTCACACCATCACCTGCTCCCATTCCCGGTTACACCATCACCTACACCCATTCCCGGTCACACCATCACCTGCTCCCATTCCCGGTTACACCATCACCTACACCCATTCCCGGTCACACCATCACCTGCTCCCATTCCCGGTTACACCATCACCTACACCCATTCCCGGTCACACCATCACCTGCTCCCATTCCCGGTTACACCATCACCTACACCCATTCCCGGTCACACCATCACCTGCTCCCATTCCCGGTTACACCATCACCTACACCCATTCCCGGTCACACCATCACCTGCTCCCATTCCCGGTTACACCATCACCTACACCCATTCCCGGTCACACCATCACCTGCTCCCATTCCCGGTTACACCATCACCTACACCCATTCCCGGTCACACCATCACCTGCTCCCATTCCCGGTTACACCATCACCTACACCCATTCCCGGTCACACCATCACCTGCTCCCATTCCCGGTTACACCATCACCTACACCCATTCCCGGTCACACCATCACCTGCTCCCATTCCCGGTTACACCATCACCTACACCCATTCCCGGTCACACCATCACCTGCTCCCATTCCCGGTTACACCATCACCTACACCCATTCCCGGTCACACCATCACCTGCTCCCATTCCCGGTTACACCATCACCTACACCCATTCCCGGTCACACCATCACCTGCTCCCATTCCCGGTTACACCATCACCTACACCCATTCCCGGTCACACCATCACCTGCTCCCATTCCCGGTTACACCATCACCTACACCCATTCCCGGTCACACCATCACCTGCTCCCATTCCCGGTTACACCATCACCTACACCCATTCCCGGTCACACCATCACCTGCTCCCATTCCCGGTTACACCATCACCTACACCCATTCCCGGTCACACCATCACCTGCTCCCATTCCCGGTTACACCATCACCTACACCCATTCCCGGTCACACCATCACCTGCTCCCATTCCCGGTTACACCATCACCTACACCCATTCCCGGTCACACCATCACCTGCTCCCATTCCCGGTTACACCATCACCTACACCCATTCCCGGTCACACCATCACCTGCTCCCATTCCCGGTTACACCATCACCTACACCCATTCCCGGTCACACCATCACCTGCTCCCATTCCCGGTTACACCATCACCTACACCCATTCCCGGTCACACCATCACCTGCTCCCATTCCCGGTTACACCATCACCTACACCCATTCCCGGTCACACCATCACCTGCTCCCATTCCCGGTTACACCATCACCTACACCCATTCCCGGTCACACCATCACCTGCTCCCATTCCCGGTTACACCATCACCTACACCCATTCCCGGTCACACCATCACCTGCTCCCATTCCCGGTTACACCATCACCTACACCCATTCCCGGTCACACCATCACCTGCTCCCATTCCCGGTTACACCATCACCTACACCCATTCCCGGTCACACCATCACCTGCTCCCATTCCCGGTTACACCATCACCTACACCCATTCCCGGTCACACCATCACCTGCTCCCATTCCCGGTTACACCATCACCTACACCCATTCCCGGTCACACCATCACCTGCTCCCATTCCCGGTTACACCATCACCTACACCCATTCCCGGTCACACCATCACCTGCTCCCATTCCCGGTTACACCATCACCTACACCCATTCCCGGTCACACCATCACCTGCTCCCATTCCCGGTTACACCATCACCTACACCCATTCCCGGTCACACCATCACCTGCTCCCATTCCCGGTTACACCATCACCTACACCCATTCCCGGTCACACCATCACCTGCTCCCATTCCCGGTTACACCATCACCTACACCCATTCCCGGTCACACCATCACCTGCTCCCATTCCCGGTTACACCATCACCTACACCCATTCCCGGTCACACCATCACCTGCTCCCATTCCCGGTTACACCATCACCTACACCCATTCCCGGTCACACCATCACCTGCTCCCATTCCCGGTTACACCATCACCTACACCCATTCCCGGTCACACCATCACCTGCTCCCATTCCCGGTTACACCATCACCTACACCCATTCCCGGTCACACCATCACCTGCTCCCATTCCCGGTTACACCATCACCTACACCCATTCCCGGTCACACCATCACCTGCTCCCATTCCCGGTTACACCATCACCTACACCCATTCCCGGTCACACCATCACCTGCTCCCATTCCCGGTTACACCATCACCTACACCCATTCCCGGTCACACCATCACCTGCTCCCATTCCCGGTTACACCATCACCTACACCCATTCCCGGTCACACCATCACCTGCTCCCATTCCCGGTTACACCATCACCTACACCCATTCCCGGTCACACCATCACCTGCTCCCATTCCCGGTTACACCATCACCTACACCCATTCCCGGTCACACCATCACCTGCTCCACTGTGACTAATGACCCTCTCATACTGTAAGCCTTTTGTGGGTCTTATAGTAGGTCATTGTTCTACTGAGAATGCACAGAGAAACAAAACAGAACTGTAAATGAGTTCTTATGTCTAAACAAATAGTCTGTCTGCAACACTGGATCAGTTCAAGGCCTTGCTATTTTTCAATCTGTTATTTCAGAAATATTTTAGGTTAGTAAGCTGCCAAACTCGTGCTGAAGTAGTTCATACAAATTGCACTACATGTAGGAAAGAGGATTACAAAAATAATTATAACACTTTCCAACCTTTATAATTGCTAAGGACACAAACTTTATTTGAATATTCATACAGTTTCACATAACAAAAAAGAGGCCTTGCGCGATGTAACCACCTGGTTAGGCTGCAGAAAAGCTATTGTTCAGTGAATTACGTCCGTCTATGGAAGACGGACGTAGTTCAGGATCCGGCCCATTATCACTTGAAAATTAAGTTTTTCCTATTTACAAACAATGGATCGCCATTGAAAATAGCAGTTTCTATGGCAAGCTATATCAATATCTTTTCAGAGCGGACCGCCGCTTTGTTATGTTTATTAAAAGCTGGGTTTGATGCAGAGTTTTACACTTAGGATGGTGTTATTGCAGTTATCCCAGCAAGTTCTGCATATTCCCCCCTTTACTTCCCCTAATAGCTGTTATGGCGAGCCCGTTGGAATAAACATGTGTGAAAATTAACAACAACAAAAAAATATATGTTTCTTTTCATTTCATTTTTAACAAAAAATATATAAAAACATTTATAATAATAATAACTGTAAAGAAATAAAGATAAAAATGAAAACTTACATGTCCAGGAGATGCGTTCTCGGACTTGAAATTTTCAAGTATGAATGAAATGTCCTGTGATGACCTTGAAGATCATCGCAGGACCTTGTCGGAGGGGTAAGTATTAGTAAATTATATGAACGAAGCTGCCAGGCTCACTGCGAAGAGAAGCGAACCTGGATCAGCAAAGTTCATTTAAAAATTAAATTGTACGTAAATAGACCTCACAGTGTGGAATGCTGGAGCATGTTTCGGAAGCACTAGCTATTGTGCCTAGATTAGCTGAGGACACTGTCATTAGCATTCTCTGCTACTTCATCTGTGTTCCCATTCCATATTTAGTAACAAGCTGTTGGTTGTGGGACATGTAACATAAGTCTGGGCTAGGTAAGTTCAGTCTTACATCCCCTGTATAAGACGCACCTGGTTTTTAGACCTATTTTTGGTCTAAAAAGGTGCGTCTTATACATGGGGAAATACGGTACAATCTTTAGAGGCCAAATAAAAAAAAGAGCTGATAAAAAAAAATCAGCGATATTATTACAGATTCCAACTTCTAAACCTATACAATAAATGTGTTATGTTAAAGTAATAGGCCCTTATCCAGACCCCTACACGGTAGTCTTGCTGTTCACCTGTAACTTTTTACTAATTCGTTACAAAAGTTTTTGCTAAGAACAAATGGATAATAACAGCCAGCATAACAAATGACAGGCTCTGTTTAGGCGTTATGAATTATATGAATAGTGAATTTTAGTTTTATGCAGTGTATGCAATTGCTGATGAAGTAATTGCACTTGCAGGGCCAGGAATTAAACATTCACTTAAAACTGGCTTGGATGCTTCACCCTTTCTGCAGTCTCATGTTGGCAATCTAAGCCACCTCCATAAATCACTTTCATCACACACCAGTTGCTTCCTCCTTCCTGCATTGCTTCATTTAAAGACAGTTATCATGGGTTTCTAAAAGAATATTGATTACATTGGAAAACACCTAAGGACACAGGCATTAGATCTAATGGTAAACAGACTCTACTTATACAAATAGAGGGGTAGATCTAGAAATCCGTTTCCTAGTGTAGCATATTTACGCGAGCGTGCCTTCTAAGCACCGCCCTAGGCACACCCCTTAAATGTACGTACTTTAACCTACCTTAACTTTGGGCAGCATAATCGCTCACATCCACACACGTAGGTAGTTACGCCACTAAGCACACCCATGCTGTACGATTTAAACGCAAACCCCCGCCTACATTGCGTAATTTCATCGTACTATCGTAATATTGGCACGCCCCCTCAAACGTTCTTACGCTACTGTTACGTAAAAGGCCCTTATGCTCAGAGTTACGTTGCATTACATAGCGTAACATCTGCTGCGTGCTGTAAAGGGAGGACCATATATTATTAGAAAGAAATACAATTATTTTCTCCAATCATAATTTTAGCTATAGTCGGCGTTTGAAGGATTCCATTGGTGATATTCAGAAACGGTTACTGCTATTAACCGTTGTCTCCATGTCCCACCTGCTATTGCAGTCAGGATGCTTGTTTACATGCCACCTACTGTACATTCTGCCTGCTGCCAGGCAGTGGGGATGCTGTTCAAACTGGGTGCAAACACTCTTCACCCATCTTGGCTGTTTCAAATCAACTGGACTTATCCTATCACAGTAGGTAGGGGGGAATTGATTATAGACTGCTTCCTGATTGGACAACACTCCTTTAAGTATCTAGAAGTGAGCTTGTTTCACTACCAGTTTTAGTTAGTATATACTTTGGGCTCCATTTACTATTGCAATTTTCGGGTGATAATGGGTGTTTTAACACTAAAACGCTCATTATCACCTGAAAATTAACATTTTAAAATTTACCCCATATACTGTTTCCATGGCGATGCACAAACACTTCATAAGGCTTCGACCGCCCGTTGATCTCAGCGGGTGCCGAAGCAGTGATCTAAACGGGTGCCGAAGCACTATTACAAGTTACTATCCCTCACTGCCGAAATTCTGATTCGGCAGTGAAGGAAAAAATAACGCCATCTGAGGATGGCGTTATTGACTTCATGCCAGCAATCTCCCCATTTTCCCCCCTTTTCCTCCCCCTAATAGCCGTTATTAGGGGGAGGAAAAGCGGGGTATGTGTGGGGAGACCGCTGGTATGAAGTAGGATGCGGTCATTATAAATAAAAAAAATGTAAAAAAAAATTAGTTTTTTTTTACACAAAAAACATAAAAAACAACATTAAAACATTAAAATAAGATAAAAAAAAATACAAAACTCACCTGTTCGATGGACGCGTCCGACTTAGAAGACTCTAGCCCCGATATGAAGACCCTGCGCATGCGCAGTGGGTTTTCATATTAGGGCTGAAATTTTCTAAGTGCCGATGTGAAGTCTCTGCGCATGCGCAGGCACTTTATTCGATATGAAGTGCCTGCGCTGCAGGCAGAGCACTTCGAGGGACTTCGAGGGACCTCGGCGGAGGGGTGAGTATTTGTAAATTTTAAAGGGGAAGCTGCCAGGCTCGCCGCGAACACAGGCGAGCCTGGTGCAGCTTCCCTTCGGGGGAATTTTTTTTTTTGTAAATATAGCCCTTTGTTCGCCTTCTACTGTATTGCTAGACTACTTTCAGTTGGATTGCTCCTGTTTGTGAACTTATTCTAGCTATTTGTTTCTGAACCCTGTCTGGTCACCTGTCTGGCATATTTTCCTGCATTCCCTTCTATGTTGTCTTCTTTGCTCATACCCTTATATTGCCCTAATATTTGCATCTCTTGTTCTGCATCCTTGTCCCAGGACCTTTGTAATTACCCTAATCCTGTATATTCTGACACCTGTATTCTGACTGTTACGTCAGTAAAGTTCATATTCTCTGATCTTGCTGACTCTCATGTTCTCTTAGAAGTGTGGTGTCTGAAAGTCTGATTTTTGGGTATCTGCTCTGGGTTCCCTTGTTCTGATGTTTGAGGGTGGAAACCTTTATGTATTTAGGATCCATAAGAGCCAGGTTAGGAGAGATAATGCTATGGTGATCATGAGGAGCAATGGAGTAAAGCAAACGAGGAAAATAGCTGTTGTTGGTTGCAGAAGTGTACATAGAGGGATACACAAGAGTCCAGGGACTGACAGTCGCTATTGGCTTTCATTGGCATGCAGGTAGATAACAGCCAATAGTAGTTCAGGCTCTGAATGATAGCCAAGAGTTAAGTAAAATAGTGACGATTTACTGCACAGACTGAAGTGTTTAATGAGCAAGCTGCAGCTTGCAGATTGCACAAACTGCTAAAGTAGGTTATAGCTGCATAAGATTGCACAGGCTTGTTAGAAGCAGGTTATTGTTGCAGAAGATGGCACACTTGGGACCAAATCCACCCCCCGCACGGTTTCCATACATGTGGGGGGTGTATAAATCCACACGAGAGAGGGGAGTGATCTCCCCCTGCCACTCCCTTCTCTCATGTGTAAATAGTGTTACTTATGCTGCCATAAGGCAGTCTTAAGTCACACTTGCGGATCAGTACTCCGCCCAACCGTTGATCCGTGCGTAAGTGGGCGTTACCACCCACACTGTAAAATTGACATGCCTCCCCCCGCACACCTTAGTGTGCAGACTGGAAGCACATGCCTTTTCTTCTTAATTACCATCGTACAGAACTAAGTTCTGTATGATGGTAATAACAGTAGTCAAAACAGCCCACTTACGCACTTTGGGTCTGAACCAGACCTACGGGTGCCTACGGGCCACCCGAAGTCTGTACGGCCATTCTCGGAGTGGGGAGTGCGCGCCCCCTGCACTCCCCGCTCTCGGTAGTAAATCTGGACACTTACGTATCCAGATTCCTACCCTAACTTTTACGATTAGGTATGTGGCCGTAAGGTTTCCCCCGCCCCATCCCCTCATTAGCATGTCTATCTCCGCCTTTATGGCGGAGATACAACATGCGTAATGGGGGGGAAGCCCCTTTTTCGTAAGTAACGTGCATTACACACGCCAGCCCCTCCGGTGTCGTAAGAAGGTTGTGCGCATACACACTAGCTTCAAAACAGGGGAATTACGTATGATGTAAGTAATTCCCCTGTCGGCCGTTTCCGAGGATCTACCCCTTTGTGTGCATAGGAGGGCAAACGTACGGACCTGTGGTTTCGGTCCTTAGAAAATTCACAGAATATAAGTTGTACTGTCAATGTGGTAAGGGTTTTTCTTGAGCAACGGGGTGGTAAGGCAATTTCTCACCCCGGTATGCGTTATGATAAGTTGGAATTGTATAGGCCAGATGGTGTTCATCTTTCTGTCGTAGGCCAAGCGTTGTTTAAGTAATTAATTAGTATTAAATTAAATATTAAATTAATTATTAATTTGTATTCTCTTGGCACAGGTGGTGGGAGAGCCGAGGTGAGGTGTGGAGTTATTTCAACGCTAGGTCGTATTTAAGAATCGGCCTGAGCGGGGATTTATTCTAATCAGACGGTCTTGTTTTCCCGTGGTCATGGGTAATGCC
Organism: Limnodynastes dumerilii; assembly: GCA_011038615.1. Taxonomy (NCBI): domain Eukaryota; kingdom Metazoa; phylum Chordata; class Amphibia; order Anura; family Limnodynastidae; genus Limnodynastes; species Limnodynastes dumerilii. Next base: position 1,187,138 of record WWET01000077.1, on the reverse strand, counting down.
GAGGCGGAAGGAGAGCGCAAACGGTGGATTGCCTGGGGCATGCTAATAGTTCTGTTGTTATTTGTTATGTCAATGCATATCTCTTGTTACAGTGCTTCTGCTTATTTGGCCCCCATCAAAAGTAAAGTTAATGTTAAAGTTAAAGTTAATGGAATAAAGAAAATGAATTCATATTAAGTAAAACATTTTATTTAGGCCCAAACAATGTGTCATTGTCTTCATTATGGTTTGGGGTGTATGAGGGAAGGGGTGGTTGGGGCACCACTAAGTCCGGATTACACAAATGTGGAGTTTCTCAACCACAAGGAATTGGCTTCCTGACAGAGGTATCTGCATCAACAAAGAAATCTTGTGCGATTATGCAGACCATCTATATGCAGAATGCCCTTGGCATGCCCTGTCTTTCCATCCTCATACCATATTTCTCTCCTCTGTAGCACCTCTCTAAGCCTAAGAAGCAGTAAAGAAAATATATAAAAATAAAAAGACATTGTATTGCTGGTGAGGTCACCCCCAGACACAACATTAATTCTTTCCCTCCTCTAATAATGATGCTGTGTTTCCATGCTGGTAGAAAGATTACAGTGAGATTTTTATAATGAAGCTCCAAGCCAGTAACCTTGCAGGAGAGTCACCAGGGAACATAGTGGCCCCCAGCAAGTCGCTTATAGGTATATCCACCACTCATTAATGTGCATCTTGTGCATATTGTAAACGTGTTTGCATTCTGGTACAAGTAATAACAATAGCTTTTTGCTCATGCTTGCTGCAGTTTTGTAATGGAAGGATGTTACATGACTGACAGTCTGTTTGGATATCAGTAGTGCGTAGAATTATTGCAGTAGTCAAACTATGCTTCAGACTGAAATGTTAGGAGTAAAAAAAAAATCCTTATTAATAAGTAGTGTGCTGTAAACTGTAATCAGTGGAGAGATGTTAATTACATTACTTAGGACTTGTGTATCTGAAGCTGACAGGAAGAATTATTGTTGTGTTTAAGAACGTAATAAGAAGCAATTGCAGCTTTTATTTTCACACTGCAGGATCTATTTACAAAATGGGTGCCTGACAAAAGACAAAGCACTTTGAAATACAGTGCTGCATCAGCAGTTTCCAGGCAGATTTTACTGCCTCATTATTTTTGTTCACTATGGATTATACCTGCTCATATAGTTTTTCATGGAGTTTTTATCATCTTTTAACTATTAGGGCAAAACTGACATTTTTAGAGTTTCTATTGAAGCAATCTAAATTTATACCTGCTTAGGTTTTATCCATCTACAACAACTCTTCCTGTCAACCGTAAATGATAGCAACTAGCATCGTAGCTAGTGCTTTATCTACAGCAACTGGCTTAAATTCAGATTTCAAATAAAACATCTAAGGGCATTGGAGCCAACCCTGTGGGAGCATGTGTAAAAGCAATATTTGTTACAAATAACTTTGTCTATGCAGAGAATATGAGGGTTGTAATGATAAAACTTCCATACATTTCCAAAATTGACTCCTTTGTCACAAGAAAAGTTGTGTGGGGCATGTACACAGAAATTATTTACAGGAATGTAGAACCAGTTGCAAGAAAAGCCACAAGGTTCTAACCCTGTAAAGGTTGGATAAGCATTATTTTACTTTGCCCCAATTAATATATGCACATGTTAAGCACACAGTGATACAGGGGCGGAACTACCATTGGTGCAACAGGTGCAGCAGCACCGGGGCCCATGCTGATACAAGGGCTCACAGCCATCATCACCGCACTGCCAAAGCCTGCCACGGGGTTACCTGGGATATCATCAGGGCCAAAGCATATTTTTTGCACCTGGGCCCAAAATTTGCTAGTTCCGCCTCTGCACTAATATGATGGTAGGGAGGGATCTGGATGTAATATGGAGCAGGCTTTTGGGATATGATATAGGGGAGAAATGTAATAAGAAGACAAAGATGTGGTACAGTGCACAGGAGGAAAGGGGAGATAAGTAGTACTTCCTTTCCATACACAAACTTCTAGATCCTCATCAGTCAGGCTTTCATTCTCAACATTCCACCGAAACGGCACTGACCAAGGTGGTCAGTGATTTAGGGCCTGATCCAGACCTACGCCTGCCGTCGCTAGGACGGCGGGCGTCAGCGTAAGATTGGCTGATCAATGATCGGGCGCCCGTAGGAACAGCGTAGGGACGCTGGAGGGGGCGTCCCCCTAGCGTCCCTACGTTAAGGTTAGTGCCGGTGGGCAGAGGGAGGTAGTATAATGAGGGAGGGCTTAGCGGTAGTATGGTCGTGTGTGAGCGTATTACACATTGCTTACGCCGGCTGAAGTTAGGGTAGCCTTCAGCCGGAGTAAGCATTGGGAAATACGCCCGCACAGGGGGAGTGTCGGGGAGAGTGGACGGCGATACGCTGTGCTTTAGTAAGCACATCGCATCGGCGTAGGTCTGGATCAGGCCCTTAATCACTGCTAAATCTAAAGGTCACTACTCTCTTCTAATTGTCCTGGATCTTTCTGCTGCTTTTGACACTGTTGATCACTCTCACTTGTTACAATCAATAGGCATTCAGGACACAGCACTTTCCTGGTTCACATCCTACCTCTCTAATCACTCTTTCAGTGTTCGCTGTTCTGGATCTACCTGTTCTGCCCTTCCACTAGGGTACCTCAAGGCCCCTTGCTCTTCTTTATCTATACCTCTTCCCTTGGATAACTCATAAAGTCATTTGGTTTTTAATATCATCTCTATGCAGATGATACACAAATCTACCTATCCACCCATGATCTATCACCAACCGTGCTGGCTCACATAACTGAATGTCTTTCTGCCATTTCATCCTGGATGTACTCCTCTTAAACTTAATGGGCCGGATCCAGAAAGACCGCATATACGCAATCTACGTATCGAAACAATACGCAGATTACATACAATAGCTACTACGCATGTGCAGTAGCTACTGTTTATTCAACTACGTCCGTCTATGTTTCAAAAACAGAGTTATTAATAATTTAAGCTCGCTGCCTAGGTGTCGCACATGCGCAGTCACGGCCAATTCAGATCATAGTGCAACCCTGGCATTGGAGACTTGCGCATTAAGGGGTGTGTTAGGGGAGGGAACGCTGGAGGGATGTAGGCAATGTACAGTAAGGGCATGCCAAGGCAAGTGAACCTGATCCTTGTCAGAACAAACACGTTATAATCTTCTTTTACAAGTCCTGGAGGCACACAATAAACAACCTATTACAGCCACTTTTCTTAAAATTTTAACCTGGAAAATCATATATATGATCATAAAATAGCTGCTGATGTTTGATGTTGCTATCAATTCTGAAAAATATACAGTTTAAATATTTGTTTAATTTTTTTTTATTAGAAAACAATAATTTTTTTTATTAATTCTGCTCATATATCATCTAAACTGTTTACTGTATTTATAACAGTTTTACCAGTTTCAAATAGAGTATACTACACAGCCCTTGTATGCATATTTGTAAATGTATCTGCTTACAGCGTAACTGCTGTGTGCCGGTACCCTACGTGGCTTACTTATATGCTTGCAATTCAAATGGCACAGTTATGGACTGTTATGGATCTTATGCAAACTGCGCCATGCTACCAAGCGCATTTGCGCAACACATTTGCGTGCGGATTTGTGCTCAGATCTGGATTGGAGCCATTGTGCATCTGCTGTTTGCCTGTGTTACTGTTCACTGCATTACCGGTACCCTGTGTTTATCGTCTGTTAATTGTTACACCTGCCATTTATTTGTTCTCCCTGTTTCTCTGCATATCCGTATCTCATTTGTTCTTCTTACCGTTTGTCTCCAATTGTGATACTTGCTTTTTCTCTATACTTAACATCCTCAAGCCCCGTCCATGCCCTGGAACACTAGGGATCAAAGTAGTGATTAACAGGGGGCATTAAGCCCCGATCCCATACCTAGATCTCCTGGAGGGAAGAAATAAAATGTAGGAAACCCTGATTTAGCTACCACTGACTGACCAGAAAGACTCTGTGCAAAGATTGCCAGAAGAGGATTACAAACAAGCTGCAAAATCCCACTCAGGAGGCTTGCAAGATGTGAGTAGGGGAAAAGAAAAGACACATGTGGGGATATAAACCTGTTGCTGGCTGATATATTGCACATGGTGTCAGGTGATGAGCCTCATCAGCTAAATTGTGTGAACAAATACGGAAGAATTCCTCAAAATGCCAGTCTGTAAGACAGTGATGGCAGTAAGACAATTAGAACCAAGTGGGCTTCCCATAGGGAAATGGTGCCCACTCATCAATATTTGGAAAGTCATAAAAACATTCCTTTCATCCACTGGCAGTGACACAAGCATAAACACAACACTGAAATCACATGCCTTCCAGCTGAACATCTTTCAAAGCCAGCTGTGTTTTCATGCCACCTACCATAAAAAAGACACAAGATCTATTGCAGCGTTTAAGGTTTTTTCTGTGTACTTTATATTAAACACAAAAACATTGACTTGAACGCAAGGTTTCCTGTTTCTAAACATATTGAATAAAAACATTCAAGTACTTTTTTGCTTGAGGACCTGTAACTAATTTATTTTACAATATTCAGGCATTTCTGCTATAACCTTGCAGTTACTCCTTCAAATAGATTTTATGACTTCTCTCAGCATGATTCTGCAAGAATCACTGGTTTGATGTG
>WWET01000077.1:1164757-1182433 GCA_011038615.1 Limnodynastes dumerilii | reverse complement strand
GAAAATCTACCACCGTCCTTCTCCAGTCACACGAGACAGATTTATTTCACTGGCTGAGATTTATAGCTTGATTTCTTATATCTAGTGACTCCTTTACTGTCAATAACCAGTCTTAAGGACATACACTTAATTCTATTGATGTAACCTTTTAATTATATTAAATAAGTTATATGGCTGTCTACTACATTAAATACACAATTAAATATCTGCTTACACTTATTATCAATGCATCTGAATCTATTAGAATGTGTAGGTAACTTTTACTACTATGTGCTATAATCAAATTAATCTTTTAAATCTGCATTTTAAAATTGTCTTTCCAATGTAAATTTGTGGCTGGTTATTTAGGCTGCATGTATGAAAAAAAATCCCTTCTCTGTGTGAAACAACATTTAAAAACACTTTACCCAATGGAAAATGTAATTATGCATGTGGTGTCTGCTTTAATATTATACATTATCCCTGATGCAATACAATAATCATGAGGAGGAACTCATGATACACTGAGTGCCTTTATACTGTACTAACTTAGATTGACCCACTGCAGTGTAATAGAGATGTGCTCTCTCCAACTGTGCTAATTAATCTTACTGCGCATCTGGTGTGATGTGTGTTACTACTAAAGGAGATAAGACAACAGTTTCTATGTTGTTTAGCAGCTCAAGGTATTTAGCTTAAAGGGTAGTTTTAGAAAAATCCGAATGGCGTTGGATAGTGAAGCAGTAATTCCCAATGACCTTAACTTTTGCAGTGTAGTTGTGATTTTAGGGCTCGATCTTACTGTCAAAATAAAAATGACAACACTGGTACAGCATCTTCTAATAGCAGGAGCATGGTGTAAAAAAAAAATAAAAACAACTAAGAATTGGGTGAGTTCAAAAAGATTTACATTTTGAGATAATCTTTTAAAAACAAACAAATAAAGAAACATACATTTTTTCAAATATAAATGCATATCTGGTAACAGAGGAACAAATGATCCACATAATAAACCCAAAAGCCTAATATATTATTAGCGGCACTACATTAGAAACTACAAAGAAGCAAAGGGATCTAGGAAAATTTCATGTGACTTAAAGGTAGCCAAGCAATGTAACAAAGCAATGGGAAAGGCAAGACTGATGTTTGCATAGTGAGAGGATTTAGCAGAAAGAGGGAAGTAGTGATGCCCCTTTATAGGTCATTGGTACAACTCTCACCTGGAATACTGTGTTCTGTTCTGGACACCAGATCTCCAGAAAGACAAAAATACATTAGAGACCATCCCAAGAAGAGCAGGGTACAAGGCATGAGTAAAAATGAGGAAACACTAGAGCAACTAAATCTTCACATCTTGAAGCAGAGAAGGGAAACTTTGGATATGATAGCAGCTTTTAAATATATCAAGAGGAGAGTGGCATTTTAAAAAGAGGAGGTGTGTTAAACACAAGGGCATATAAACTGGAGGGCAGTAGGTTTAGAGCAAATGGCCCAGATCCAGAACTACGCATCTGTGCAAATTTACGCCTGGCCCACCCGTTTGTGTGCGGACGATAGTGATTACGTGGCCAAAAGTTAAGGTAGGGATTAAAAAACGGAAATCAGTCAAAGTATGTACATTCAAGGGGTGTGCCTAGGGGAATGGATAGAAGGTACGCACGCATAAATACGCTACGCTAATGGATTGCAAGCGGAGTTCTGGATCTACCCCAATGTGAGGAAAATTTAGTTCACAGAAAGGGTAGTTGATAAGTGAAAAAATCTCCCCTCTGAGGTGGTAGAGGCTAATATAGTAGAACAGTTAAATCATGCTTAGGATAAATATAAGGAAAGTCTAAATTTCAAAATAAACTTAGAGTCAAACAGGGTTGGCAACAGATATCCTGGGGCCCGATACAATGATATTTTTAGGGCCCCCACTCCTGTAACAGTTTAAACTAAATTCAGTACTAGTGACTGCCATAAAATACACACTACAATCTAGTGACCAACCTACAATGCAAGAAATAGGGGGTGAAGGAAAGGGTAGCACTGTTCTGCTAGATCTAAGACTCTACAGGTCTCTGAATGAATAGCCATAGTACAAGAAGTGGCATCTTAGATATTAGCGGTGCAGGAAAAGGTGAGTATACTCCAGTGTACATATATATATATCCCATAAGCAAACAGCTCTTTTCTGTCTTCATATCTCTCTTTCACTTGTCTTTATGGTCTTTAACACCTCCTCCTTCTCCTGCCTCTTTACACTTCTTCCTTTTGTTTCTCTAAACATCCTACACAAGGCAAGAACTTCTATTTACTTTAAAACAGTGGAATCCTGAGGCATGGAATAGGGACCTTCCCAGCGCCCTTACTGATGCAGATTGGTCAAAAATTTTCAGACTCGCTCCTCCAGCATGATCTCTCCTGAACTTGCTGGAGGTGTGTGGATGAGCTGGGCACTCTTTTCCACATCTGGTGGTCCGGTCCCCATAATAGTTCTGGATCTTCTCTTTATCCCCAATGCCAAGTGCCTATAAAAAGTCACTTCTTAAACACCTCAACAACATGGCCAAATCCCAAATCTCGATAAAATAGAAATTACAACTGCCCCCCATCTATTGTAGATTGGTCCCACCGAATTGATTACTATACGTCAATGACAGATGCCCTATACACAACACTCGATCTAACACCTCAGTTCACAGCTACTTCATTTTTCTGGCTTGAATTCAAGTCCACTGACATTTACTCAGAACTTCTGAATTCTCTCCCTATGCCAACCAGTCCCACCAAGCACCCAGGCCTCCAACCTATCTATCCTGTGATGTGCTCTACTTTATCTTGGTGACTCCCCCTCCTTACCCCAGCCCCTCCCCACCCCCAGTAACTAACCCTTCCCCTCTCCCTTTGTCGACAGGCCTTCCCTTGTTTAGTTGTTACCTTTTCTTTTCTCTCATTTGGTTGCCTTTTACCATTAGAACATGCTATGGTTGTAGCATATTACAGCAAAGTAGAGTCTACCCCTCTCCATCTAGGTATTCACTAATGCTATCACTATCTGATGAGCCATTATACACCGTCTCAACTGGTCTTTGGCATTTATTGTTTAGCTACTTTGTGTGATGTGTTGATCATTCTCTGCTCACTCATATGTTAAATGGCCCTTTTTTGAAAGTGCACCCAAGTGTATACCCAAGTGCCTGGGAAATCGATTGCTTCTGGCTTGGTGAGGAGAAGCAATAGATGATTCCTAAGATGAAGACTGATCTGCAAATGATAAGTATATATGCCCTCTTGTAATTTTTACCCTAACCCTCCGCTTATATTACTCTAACCCTAACCATCCCCTTACATTACCTTCATCTTCCTGCAGCCTAGCCCTAATGTTCTCCTCCCTGTAGCCTAACCTTAATACTCCCCTCCCCGCAGGCTAACCTTAATACTCCCCACCCCGCAGCCTAATCCTAAGACTCTCCTCCCCACAGCCTGACCCTAAGACTCCCCTCCTTGCTCAGCTTTTGGCTGCCTGTATTTTCTAAAATAGTACAATCAGACCCTCAACTCCATCCCGTTTTGATGGCTAACCCTTTTGTATTGCAAAAATTGACAAATAAAAAATTTATTTAAAAAAAACCTGTAGAATCCTGTTAGCAAGGCCATTGGCTTTTCCCTCTGACCAGCAATCCAGAGCAGCCAATCACTAGAGGGCCTGGGGAGGGTGTTGTTGCTATGTAGATAAGACTTTGGAGGACGGCTCTACATCAAGACTCAGCTGCACCTGTTTGATAAACTTGCAGGTCTCCCTCTACAAGGGATGTCAGGCACTGGCATCCATGATCGCAGAGGGGGATTCAGGTTCTAATTCTGTGGTCCTAGTGTAATGTTTGGTCACCGGGGCCTCTCTGAGCCATGAGACCTGGGACAAGTGCCCCCCTTGTCTCTCCCCCTGTCACCAGGCCTGGAGTCAAATAGGGTCTAGGGTCAGTATAGTTTTAAATAAGCAACTGGACAGACTGGATAGGCCATGTGGCTCTTATCTGTTGTCACTTTCTATAATAAACAACAAATAACCACATATAGAAATAAAGAAATGCCTTTATAAAAACAGAATAAATATAAATTATATTAATCTGTAGTATACTATTAACTCCTCATGAGCACAGCCAAGGGGGAATATAGTTCCATATACAGAGAGATTGAAAATAACTCTAAATGATTTCCTGTTAATTCCACATCCATACTAGTCTAGCCAACCAAATCAAACGTAATGTATCCACAGTAAAGTTCATGCAGTGTGTAATGAAATAGTCAGTTACATTCACTGGATAGAAAAAGCAAGCACTAGAGGTACAAATAAATGTTTCCTAAAATGCTAGAGATGAAAGCACAAATCTCACCAATTCTGATGGCCATGGGGGATGGATATTTCAAGACATCTGTAGAAATTGCAGGGAGTATATGTTGTCAAAGCAAACCCTTCTATTGAGAGACAAAATGGTGAGTGGGCCCAAAATGGAAAAAAGGAGATCCACCAGTCATTGAACATGCCTTGAAATACTGGAGGTTAGATCTAGACTCTCCAGTTCTTACAAAGTGCCAGAACCAGAAGTCTAATATTTACCCACTGACCTCATGGAAAATGTATAAATAAGGATGGTACATAAGGCCCCTACTTTACAATTTACACACCTCACCCCTTCCACCATGCGTACATGCTGTACTTATGGTGCCCTTTCTGGGCCTCACCATCATTAAGGCGTCCATTACGGAAGCCTGGCTCCTGAGGATCCAGATCCATGCTGGAAGTCTATTGCTGTGCATGTGATCTCCATCCAATGTGAGCAAATGACATAATAATGTGAGCTGGAGACATTAGTGTGTGAAATCAACTTAAATAGAGACATTTCTGTGTAAATAATAATGTAAACTGGTGACATTACTATGTGACATACAGCGGCACATGCCGGATTTTGAAAGGGGGTTTCCAATGTAAAATATACATGCGGGGTATATAAGGGGTCTTGTCAAGGCACACTACATAAAGTACATGTGGTGATATATTAGGCATCTAGTTATAGTACATACTATAATATATGGGGTATATATTAAGCTTTGGGAATGGCACACTTTATACAGTATATAGGGCCTGATTCAGTTAGCTTTGCAATTGAATTTGCGGTACAAAGTTAATCCTGAAAATTTCAGTTTTGGATTTTTATGCGCACTCCATACAGGTGCACATAAAAATCTGCGACGTTTGGCTTCTATAATAGATGGGAAAAGCACACCACAAGCTTTTTCCCATCTTCGCAGCAAATTGAATTGGACCCATAGTATGCCATTTCCAAACCCCTAATATATCCCATTATATCATAGTATTTGCCATACACAGACCCATAATATAGCCAATAATATTATAGTAGGTTCCATTCCCAGAATCATAATGTATCCCCTTGTTTTATAGTATATGCCAATCCCAGACCCATTATATATATATACACACATATAGTGTTTCCAGCTCTGTGGTGGGATTCCTTATGCTTACTTGTGAAGTCACGTCCCCTTTAAAACCAACATGTGAAGCCACGCCCCTTTTTTATTTTTATTTTCGACACATTACTGGAGACAGTGTGTGCGATAATACCGTGAGCTGGAGATATTATTGTGTGTGATAATCACGTGAGCTAGAGATATTATTGTGTGTGATAATCACGTGAGCTGTAGATATTATTGTGTGTGATAATCACGTGAGCTAGAGATATTATTGTGTGTGAGACTTTAGTGTTTGCGATAATAAAGTGAGATAAAGACATTACTGTGTGACACAGAGCATGTTCAAAGGAGGTTAACACCCCCCTGCAAACTGCTATACAATGCACCCTGCATCACATCGTGGTTCCCAGGGGAGTTAGTAACCGGTTAGAAAATTTGATTTCCGAAATAGGGACATCCAAAAGTTTGGAGTTCCGTCCAACAGGGCAGTGCATCCCCTCCACCTGTCTATACTCTGTAAGGTGGGTGGGGGGGAAAGCATTTAAATTTTACAGTTGGGGCGCGAATAAGGACTTAAGCTGGCCGTACACTAGGACGCGTATCGGTCCCAGCAGGGGGTAAGCCGATAAACGGGACGATTTCCATCCAGCCAAAATCGCGCTTCACACAGCATGGGTTAGGCTGGTCCCTCTCTGTACTATTCCCAGCAATAGCCGCTGCTGCAGATCTATGCACTATGCTGCTCTGACAGCTTTGAAGGTATACTTCTAAGCTGTCAGAGCAGCTTTATACATAGATCTGCAGCAGCGTCTATTACAGGAATAGGGAGCTATTCAGATTGCTGATTGGCTCCCTTAAAATAAAGGGCGCTAGCGCTTTAAATCAAACATGTTTAAAAATCCAATAATCGTACCGCGCTCTCACGGCGGCTCGCAGTGTGTGATCCCGGTGCTCTCCTAGCAACCGGGATACACACAAATCATTGGTGGCAGCGGCACGTGTCCTGGCTGCTAGGCAGCCAGGACGCCTTTCTTGTCTTCGCGCCATTGCAGCGCACGTGTCTGCGGCTCAGCGTCCTGGTTGCTAGGCAGCCAGGACGCTTCCCTTGTTCTGCTCGCCGGCCACAGCGCTGGTGTCAGCTGTTCATCTCCTTTCCTATCCTTGCAGGGGGCTGGTCCAGTCTTCCGCATTCTGATTGGCTAGTACCCCTGTAAATAGTCAGCACTTCCAGCCCTCCAGTGTTGGCTATAGCATCCTTTACATGCCCCAGTCTTTCTGCCTTGTGCTCTGTTCTCTGCTCTTTGATCTTGCCTCTTTGCCCCTTAGTCTTTTGCTCTCTGTTCCTTGGCCTTTTGCTCTGCCTTTATTGCTTTCTTGAGTGCCCCTCCAGTCTATCCCAGTACCTTGCCGTCCAGCTCCCTCTCTCTAGCTCTCTCCTGAGTGATTGTATTTGTCGCCCCCTTGGGGTTCCCACTGTGCGCGTGGGTGCCCTGGTTTGTCTTGTTTGTCCTTGTGATTTCCTTTAGTCCTTGTTCTGTCTCAGTGTTCTTTGTGGTCCGTCACAAGTCAGTCCCTTCTGAATTGTCTTTTCCCGCTTACTGCTCAATCTTCTCCTTAAGTTTCCCTTTATGTATTTTCTCTGGTTCCAGGGATCACAACCTTTTATTGGGGCGCAGCCAATTCCAACCCCACCATCAGGGGCAATGGTGAACACCACCCGATGACAAAGACTCCGTACCCAGGTAACCGTTCTCGTAATTTCACCGTTTCCTCTTACACAAAGATTATTTATCATTTATGTCCACACAATATCACCATCATCATAAATGAATCCCTTTCTAAAAATGATTCACCTCTTAAAGATCTAACAATTTACTTCCTCATACCCAATGACATTCATGCTCCTGGTCTCCTCCTTGCACATTTTTAATATACTATGTGTATTTATATTTTTTAGTTACATGGTTGCTTTAGTGTTATTAAAATTGTTATTTTATATACCTCTGCTCCGTATTTATTGCTCACTTCAAAACTGGTGAATATATTCCAAAATATTATTGTTCTATGGTCTACTATTCCATTTAGCGCTGTGGTATATTTTCTGTTTCTTTTTTATGTATTTAGGTGAGTAGGTAAAACTCACCTTACCAACAGCTGCTTAAACTAATTTAGTCATTTTTGGTCTCCACTCCAACCTTAATGTTCTTTTGAACTACTTGCTACATTTCCCATCAATCCATTTGAGTCGATCACAATGCAGTAATGAGAATCTCTGATTCTGATAATAAGAACACAATGGACTATTTAATGGATTGCGTTCCTTTGTGAAAAAGAAGAAAAGAATTGTGATCTCTGAAAACAGAACTGTTTAAGCTGGCACAGAGGAGTGGGACAGAGAGTGCCAACTGGCACTGCTAAGCAGATTGAGCTTGCCCTGATGTGCCATAAGAATGTAAGCTGGACACATGACTATGTGACATGATCATGTGAATTGGAGACACTACTTTGTGACAAAATAATGTTACTTGGCGACATAACAGTGTAAAAAATGAATGTAAGCAGCAGACATTACTGTGTTACATAATAATATGACCTGGAATCATGACTGTGTGACATAATACTGTTAACTGGAGGCATTATTACTTTGTGGCATAATAATATGAACTGAAGACATTTCTGTGATATTTCATGCGAGCAGGAGACATTATTGTGTGACATAATAATGTGTGCTGGAGACATAACTTTGTTACTAAATATTGAGACCTGGAGACATTACTTTGTGAAATAATAAAGTGAACATAAGACATTTCTGTGTTACATAATAATATGACCTGGAAACATAACCGTGTGACATAATACTGTTAACTGGAGGCATTACTGTGTTGTGACATAATCATGTGAGTTGAAAACATAATTTTGTGACATAATAATGTGAGCTGGAGATATATCTGTGTGACATAATCATGTGAGCTGGTAAAATTACTGGGTGACATAATCATGTGAACTGGAGATATCGGGCCTGATCCAGACCTACAAATGAGCGCTGAGCGTATTAGCGCTCAGCGTAAAAACTTTGCACTCCACCAACACTCCCCTTACTTTCATTTCATTATGTCGGCAAAACTCTACCCTAACTGTTCCCTGCGTTATAACCCAGCCCATACTGTATGTTTTAAATACCTCCCCTCGCCTACATTCACTAACTCCAGCGTATTTCCGGAATTAGTTTTTTTGGGCACGCCCCTTTGTGCACTTATACGCAAATGGTACGGACGACCTATTCACACTAAACAAGTTAAGAAATTACGATGGAAAACATCTGCCACACGCATATGCAGGACGTTCTAACTGCCGATTTTACGCTTATGACCGATGTAACCACGCGAGCGGCTGTAGGTCTGGATCAGGCCCATTGCTGTGACATAATTATGCATAGAGAAGTTAACTGGGGGAATTACTGTGTGACATAGTAATGTGCATTACTTTGTAAATTAATCATGTGAGACATTACATTGTGAAATTGGAGGCATTAGTGTGTGACATAATAATATGAACTGAAGACATTTCTGTTTGACATAATATTGTGACCTGGAGACACAACAGTATGACATAATACATTTATGTCTTGTTACCAAGAGGCATTACTGTTTGACATAATAATGTGAACATTAGACATTACTGTATATTATTTAATTTATGATTTAAACAGAAGAAATTACTTTGTGACATAATCATGTTGGCTGGAGACATTACTGTGTGACATAATAATGATATCTGGAGACATTAATTTGTGAAATATTGTGAGCAGAAGACATTTCTTTGTGACATATTTATGTGACCTGGAGAAATGGCTGTGTAAGATAATATTGTGTACTGCATATAATAAATAAAGTGGCCTGGAGACATTACTGTATGACATAACAATGTAAGCTGGAGACACTACTGTGTGACATAATAATGTAAGCTGCAGATATTTCTCTATGACATAATAATGTTAGTAGGAGAAATTATTGTGTGACATAAAATTTCTGACATGGAAACATTAATGTTTAGACATAATAATTTGCGCTGGATGCATTGTGCTGGAGACATTACTGTCACTTTGTCCTGTGAGAAGGAAACATTACTGTATGATATGTTCATGTGATTTGGAGACATTACCGTGTGACATAATGTGAGGTGGAGACATTACTGTGTGAAATAATAATGCGAGACGCAGACATTACTGTATGACATAATATGAGGTGGATTCATTACTGTGACATTACATGACAGTGTTACATACTGTAGTAATATGGTAACATAGTTGATGAGGTTGAAAAAAGACTCTAGTCCATCAAGGTCAACCTATTATGGATCTCCTGCGATCCCTATATTATAATTGAAATTGATCCAGATGATGCAACCTCCAATCTGTTTCAATCTGGAAAAATCCCTACTGACCCAAGATGACAGGACTATTACTCCCAGGATCCTCTATTAACCTTCATATTAATTAATAGCCCTGGTAACCTTGGATATCTTTTCCACAAAAAATGTGTTAAACATATCAATTGTATCTGCCATCACAACCTTCCCTGGGAAAGACCGCATATAGGCAATCTACGTACCGAAAAGATATGTAGATTACATTAAAATATTACTACGCATGCGCAGTATACAATTTCGGTAAACACCTGACGTATATATGCAATACGTCTGGTGGTCTGAATACGGCCCAATATGCTTAAACTAGCTAGATTTTCATCATAGCTCAATGACTCCATACCTTTAATACATTTTGTTACTCTTCTCTAAACCCTTTTTAGCTCCAAAATGTATTTATGGTGCCCAGAATCGAATTCAATATTGAGACCTTACCAATATGTATTCCACTTGCACAGAGATGTATGAATACTCAAGGTAGGGTGAAAAACTATTGTGCAGGCAGGAGTGCAGAGGGAGACTCTGCAACAAAGGGCTAACTGGAAATTAATGTGTGGTATACAACTTTAGCTGGAAAAGTTAATGTGTCACATAATAATGTGAACTGGAGACATTACTGTGTCACAAAATAATGTAAGCGAAAAAAAACTGTATGATATTATAATGTAACCTGAGGACATTAGTTTGTAACATAATAAAATGTGCTTAAGACATTACTGTGTGACATAAACATCTGACTTGGACACATTACTGTGTGACATAATAATAAACTGGAAACCTTACTCTGTAACATTAATGTAAACTTTATGACATAATAATGTGAGCTTAAGACTGTACTGTGTGACATTATAAAGTGAGTTTAAGACATTACAGTTTGACATAAAAATATGACTTGGGGACATTGTTGTGTGACATAATAATGAGAACAATAGACAATACTGTGTTACATAATAATGTGAGCTTGAGACATTACTGTGTGACATATTGTGAGATGGAGACATTACTGTGGGAAATAACCATGTGAACTGGGAACATTACTGTGTGACATAATTATGTGAACTTTACTATATTGAACATTACTATGTGTGAATGCCTAATCCAGCATTAATAGCAGATTCTGTACATTAGCCTGGGTTTCAGAGGCTAATGTACAGAATTTGTGGTTCATACTGCCGTGCACGTGAGGAGAGTGCACGCCCCTTGCACATTCCTTGCACGTAGGACCCTTCTGCATGCAGCAGCAGAACGCTACCTTAAACAAACCGCATGCAGAAGGATATGTACAGAATGATATATTGTGCGTAAGGGCTTTGGAACGCCCTTACTATACAATTACCATTCCAAAAACTTTACCCCACCACATATACCTCGTACACATGGTGGGTGCCCGGTACCCCTTGCGGAGGCTGATTATCCCCATGGAACGCAGCATTATGTTGTTGCATCCTGTTGCATAAGTATAGGCACTGCGCATATGCAGTACCTACACAGAGATGACTTATGTACATTACATACATAAATCAGTTCTCATTAATAATGCAGGATCGGGCCAAATGTGAGGTGGAATCATTGCCGTGTTACATAATAATGTGTGCTGGAGACTTTATTATGTGGCATAATAATGTGAGCTGCAGATATCGTGTGTGACATAATCATTTGAGCAAGAGATATTAATATGTGAAATTATAAGGTGATCAGATGACATTACTGTGGCTTAATAGTATTACTTGGAGACATTACCATGTGACATAATAATGTGAGCTGGAGACATAATTTTGTTACATAATAATGTGAGCTAGAGACTTTATTTGTGACATAATAATGTGAGCTGGAGAAATTGTGTAACATAATAATGTGAGCCGAATACATTACTCATATAATACAATACAATACCAAAAAAATAGTAATGTTAGCAGGAGATAATATTGTATGACATAATAATAAGAACGATTACTGAAAAGCACACCAAATTTTGTCATGATTACTGAAATTTAATACACATTATTAGAGTATCTTGGTAGTATTGATACCCATTCAATCTGTGTTGTCCAGTTGCCAAAAATGTAATTTTTATATTAATAGTTTACATAAATTGAGGAGGAAATGGTTTTGTTGCTCACCATATTTCTTTAACTGTATTTACATGATTAACAAAATAACTGCATTCTGTCGATTCAGCACCATTAGAGGCAGTTATCTCACGCCTAGCATCTGCATGATATTGAACCAAGGTTAAATACAGAAAGGAAAAGAAATAAAATACAATACAATATTACTTGCTGGTACTTGGTAACTAACATAATTTTTTTTTAGAACAGGTATTGTACCTGACAGTCTGTTTGCTTTTACCCTGCAAATATAACCACACAGATTTCCTTAGCAGATTACCAGATGCTATTTTTGTATAAAATAGGTGACAGGCTGCAGGTGACGTGCTTGGCTTTGTCATTGCAGGCAGAGACAGCCATTAGTCATTCTCTGTAAACATTATACAGTATATATATATAATAAACGTAAATATTTCCTGTTTACACGGACAAAGACTGAAACTCAATTGTAAAGGATCAGGAATACTGTTTGCAAAACTAATTATTATTTAAACTAACCGGCAATGCTATTTGCATATAAAACTAGTTCTTCTAGACACATTTGAGAAGTTCAGTAAATTGTGCATATAGTGTAGACATACTGCAGTTTCCTTTAAATGATCTTTGGAGTGGTGTCTGGATTTGCATATGCACTTAGACTTGTGCAAACATATAAGGATTGTAGGGCTAAGTAAGGGCATTTCTGGTATTGCCAAGGTTCAATGGAGAGCGAGGTTTTATGGAACAGTACCATTTAGCTGGGGGACACCACAAAATGTTTTAATTTTAAGTGAATTTCCTGCACTTAGTGGTTGATACAGCAACTACAGAGAAAATATCCATTGTCAGGATATAATCAAATATTATGTGTACAAATTAAATATCTGTATATATAGGGAGCAGGCAGGATTTAATCACTCCCCTATACAGGCTCTGTTGTCGGGTCCTTATCCCTGTGGCTCTGCTCCCCTTATCCTCCAGGCACAGAAAATGTGACGATGGGCTCATAGCTTCTTTGGGGGGGAAACATTGACCCTGCTACACCGCTGTGGGGGAATAAACAGTTTTCTATCCTTAAAGGTTTTGAAGGTTCTGGTTCATGGCATAGATGGGGGATAGACACTTGTCATCAAATATTTGATGAGACAGGGTTTAAAACTTTGGCACAACTTAAGGTCGAATTCTCGCTCCCTGAGCACATGTGGTTTAATTACTACAGACTTAGGCACGCGATCACGGCTCAATTTGGTCAGTCAAACCCCCTTCTTTCAGTATCTCCTGTTAGGAAGATGTTATTGGCTATTGGGGAAGAACATGTGGTGTCTGGAATCTATTCGGCATTGTTGGCGGCTATGTCCGAAACATCTCTGGAGTGTATTAGGCTGCAGTGGACAGAGGATCTTGGTCCCCTGGATGATGAGGAATGGGAGGCAGTTTTGGGCAGCTCTCAGGATCTGACTGCTAGTATTAGGCACCAGCAAATTCAAGTTTATTTAATTCACCGTGTATACCTTACACCTACCAGGCTGGCCAGGATTAATCGCTCCCATTTAAATGAATGCCCTAAATGTGGGGGTGAGGATGCTAATTTTATGCGCCTGCTCTGGGTGTGTCCACAGGAACAAAGTTTTTGGAACACGATACTCAATGTTATCAGGCGAACGGGGGTTGCTATCCCGACTATTGACCCAAAATGGTGTCTATTTGGTATAGGGCTTGAAGACCACTTTCCTCAACCAAAACAAAAGTATGTTACCTTTTTATGTATGTGGGCTAAGGTATGTATAGCTAGGTTTTGGTGCGCCACTGCTCCTCCTGCGCTTGGGGATTGGTTGCGAGTAGTTAATACCTCCCTGAGTCATGAGAAGTTTATTTATGTGAGCAAGGGCCTTCCACATAAATTTCACAAGATATGGGACGACTGGCTTAACTCTGAGTTTTATGAAGGTCCCCCTGCTAGCGAATCTAATGCTGACGAGTAAATGTATTTATATGCATTGTATATTGTTGTTATATCCTATATTTGTGCTGATCCTATATCCTTTATATATGTAAGGTTTTTTGTGTTGCTGTCTGTTTCTAAAATTCAATAAAAATCAGTTGAATAAAAAAAAAATATATCTGTATATAGAGTGACCTCTGTTTGGCCAGGGTCTGGTGATTCAGGGAAATACCTTGAATGTAGTGGAACAGAACAAAGTGGTCAGGTTAGGGCCCTGTTGTAAATGGATCAGTTTATTAGGGGGGGCATAAAAGCTAGATTTCGGTAGAAGATCCTCTCCAGACCCCAAACTGTCATGTGTCACAAAGGTGGGGGCTGTCTGGAGAAGAGCAGGTTTTGGTCTTTAAAAAGTGTGTATGATACATACACAGGGTTCACTTCATGAGATCTTCTGGACGGAAGGAAGTGTTCCATATTCCCCAGTAATCTGCTAATCTCAGGCAGGGAAGGTTGCGTGTAAATCTTTCTTTTCTCCTTTTATTTTATAAGAAACTGTTCTGGTAAGGCTTTCAGACATCACTACTGATCAAATGACATAATCGAGTGGTTCTAACATTTGACTGAAGTTCCTTAATATAGCAGTGGATTACAAGAATACTATGTCAAAATGTTCTTCCAATGAATGACGTGACCATCTTTGTATGACTTTAATGCTAAAATTGATCATTGACAAATATTCTAATACTAAAATAATTTGTAAAACTATATAACAAGCTTTATTTATAATAGGTAGAATGTGTTATGCAAATACCTAATAATGCTATAAAATTTTGCAGAGAACTGCAAGTAAAATATATGTATATATAGGTATATCTTAATTGCTTTCTTTTAAAGCATAAAATGATTATAAAATGAAAAGGAGAAGATGGTTTTTGATACAATTGACCAGATACAGACTTACACAAAGTGGGAATTTTACAATTGCATATTGCGAGTCTTAAGGAGGCATAGCAATCGATCCTTGGAGCACCGAACACGGTACTCCAAAAGGTAAGTAAGGATTCTATCCCCAACCCTCTCTCTTACCCTAACCCTCCCCTTCTATTACCCTAACTCTCCTTACCCCGCAACCTGACCCTAACTCCCCCTTCCCCGCAGCCTAACCTTAAGGCTCCCTTCCCCGTAGCCTAATCCTAAGTCTCTCTTCCCCGCAGCCTGACCCTAAGCCTCCCTTCCATGACCCTAACTTTCCCTTCCCCAGAGCCTAACCCTAACCCTTCCTCTAAGCCTAAAAGTCCCCAAATAGGTTACCCACCTCTCCGGTAGTCCAGCGGTAGTGCTTCCGAAAATTAATGGATGAGTATGGTGATCACATATTCACCCATTTATAAAAAGAATCTAAAATGGCTTTCATTCAAAATAGAGACAGCCGAAAAGCAACAGTGGGAATTCACAATGGATTCACAGCTGGGATCTACAGCAAAAATGTTAAAATCTGCACTTTGTCTAAGTTGCAAGGGAAGGTAAAACAGGAAGAGAGCTGAGTGGAGACATTTAAAAATTCAACTCAAATAATAGTTTAAATTTAAGACTGCTCAGTATTTACTGTCTGTTAAGAAAATGTGAATTTCCTGGCATGGAAGTAAAATAAAACAATATCCACCCCTCACATTGCAATACAGTTTGTAATAAATGTGTCACATGTATAAAAGAATGATGTGGTGGTATTTGCATAGTGTAATTCTGTATGCCTTTCCCAAACCTAGATATGCAGGGCCGCCATCATCACACCCGGGGCCCTGGACCCAGCCGCGGAACCCTGTCTCCTATGTGATGTAATTGTTGACGTCACACAGGGGGTGGGCCCAGCAGACAAGCTTTAGCAGTGGGCCAATGCACAGGTTAGAACTTACCAGCACATTGGCCGGCTATTAAGTAGCTCTGAACAGCAAGTATCGGTGGTAGGATACAGAGCTCCCCATCAGGTCTGGGCCCAGGACAATAGTCCGGGCTGTCCCCCCCTGATGTCGGCCCTGTAGATATGCTTTAGCTTTCAGATGAATTCCCAAGTGCAGAGAATGTGGAGAGCATCCAGTGTGCTGTGCATTCTAGGAGAGGCAGACTCTGCTAACTCAAGGCCCGAAAAGTTATTTATTTTCCCCTCTTTTTCACTCTATACTCAACGAAATGGGTTTTAATGAACTTATTTCATTCTCCCATGGTTTTTCTCTCACATTTCCTCCTTTTTCAAAACCTGAGGTTTTATGTAATAATTTACTGTAAAACTTTTCCTAAAGCTCATATGTCAGACTGAATTTTCATTGTACTTAATAATAAAAATATATGAACATAAATACAAATTTTGTTGCTGAGTTTACAGAGCCTCTGAGTGTCATACATGTATATGACCTGTGTATTGGAAATACCATTACATTGATCATATTCATACCTATGCTTTATTTATAAATAAAATAACTTGGAGCATTATCATTATCATCATTATTGATTATGGACGGATCCAGACCCTCGCACGTTTTCTGTACATGCGGGGGTCTCTCCGTCCACATGAGAGAGGGTAGTGCATGGCTCCTGTCAGTCCCCTCTCTCGTGCGGGCTTTATGGCAACTTACCAATATCCCTACTGGCAGTAACCACCATCCACAGTGACTAAGGAACATACCAGGAGGACAGTTCTGTAGAATTAAATAAAACTGCTCCAAATACAAAGACTTCTGAAAACAGGCAAATGCACTGGAACATAGGTTTCTAGAACGTATTTAAGACTCAAACCAAATAAAGAAGGCACTTGCAGACAGTGAGAGTCTAGAAAAAGAGAACCTCCTAATTGAAAAGAAAAAAAGATTAAAAGAAGAATGCAACCTTATAACAGTTTTTAATAGCCAGGATAGGTCTCTGGAGTGAATTTTGTGGAAACATTGGCAACATTCTCCTGAAAGACCCCAAACTTAACTCCATTCTACCCGCCAAACCAAAAATCATCTACAGAAGAGCTAAAAACCTCAAAAACATCATGGTTTCTAGTGCTCTACCCTCCAAGAAAAATGCAAGCAGAACGTGGCTCAAGGACCCCCCTCCCCAAGGGTTTCTATCACTGCACAAAATACAAAGCCTGTAATTAAAGTGGAAATGCCAACACCAACCCCTCAAACATCCTTCAGGTCCAACAGCACCCAGAAAGAATACAAGATTAAGGACAACATCTCATGTGAAGCCACGGGGGGCATTCCCCCTGGAATGTCCATGCGGCTTACGATATGTGGGCAACACAACTAGACACTTAAAAACAAGAATATATGAACATATTAGAAATATTAGCAAGGGGGTCACTACACATAGGTGCACCAGAAGGATCCATCCAAATTGAAATATGTTGCCATAGTTAAAATCAAGAAACAGAGGAATCCAGGTGGATTTTTGATTTGGGCACTCTGGCCCTAAAGGCTTAAACCTTAAACCTTGATCTAGGCACTTTTCCGTTCAACTAAACCTTTTCCATATCATATACTATAACTTCACATGTCTACATTTTTTTTAAATGAACCCTTTTTAATCTCACTCACCCTTCAGTTCCTTCATTCTTTTCTCTTGCTAAGGATTATCAGCCAATTTCCCCTTCATCTGCATCATATAGTTGCTATCCTGACGTATCCTACTATTCTTTCACTACACTACACTAAAATGTTGCCATCTACACACATCCTATTCTTTCATACTCTCAATCATTATACATACATCAAACATATATAT
>WWET01000077.1:1136282-1149012 GCA_011038615.1 Limnodynastes dumerilii | reverse complement strand
AAATAAAACACAGAAATGTCCGTTACACATATTTGCGCAAATATATGATAAGCCACCAACCACCGTCAAGGCCTTTCTGCATATGGTAGTCCTAACTCTAACAATGAGAGCCTCAATGTTGGTCATTTATATATGTTTTTAAAGTTCTTTCAAATTAACACTCCCTTCACCATCTAAATTTAATGGGAACCCCAAAGAGGGCAGAGGATTCCTTAATCAATTAAATTTTCCTTCAGATAAGGCTAAAGTGACCTATATTATATCCCCCTTCTGTCTGGGCCAGCTCTAGCCTGGGTCTCACCTCTCTGTAAAAAAAATCTGACCCAATCTTTAACAATCTATATGAATTCCTTGCAACTTTTCATGTCATCTTTGATGAGCCTGGTAGACCAACTTCTGCCGCTTCTGACATACCAGATGCTTGGGCAATATGTGATTCAGTTTAGAATTCTGGAGTCAGAATTGACCTGGAGTCAGAATTGACCTGGATTGAAAAAGTCCTAATAGTGGTCTTTTGGCAGGGACTATCTGACTGAATCAAAGATGAAATTTCCACTAGAGAGTTACCTCCTACTCTGGATAAATTGATCTCTGTTTGCAATCAGATAGATTTTCAGTTTAGAGAATGGACCTCTGAGAAGCACCGACCTGAAAGGTTGAGATCTTTGTATCTTCAACGACCTAGACCCAATCCTTCTGAGCCAGAGGAACCTAAGCAAGTGAGCCACGTTCGTCACTCTCTTTTCAAGAACGAGAATGTTGTTTAAAAAATCAGTTATCTTTGTATTGTGGGGAGCCATCTCATCAGATCAGAGTGTGTCCAAAGAGGTTGGGACACGGTCGCTTCTAGTTGACAATGAGGAGGTCAATCTAGGAGCAGCTGCTTGCTCCTCACAGAGAAAAGTTTGTCTCATCCCAATAACCCTAGTGTATAGCAAAATCTATCTGAAAGTATCTGCTCTTCTTGAATCTGGATCTGCTTGGAATTTGGCAACATAATAATAAAAAAAAAATAATTTCTTACAAGACTGCTCCAGTTTATTTCTAGTTCTACCTGATGCTACCAGCCAAGTAGATTAAGGACTACCCTGGTTACGAGATCACAACCCTAGTATTGATTGGTCTTCTCTACATATACTTTTTTGAGGACAATCATGTATAGATAAATGTATTGAGTTCCTCATTGTCCTATCTCTTCTCCAATTCTTCAAGGATTACCAACTTAGTACTCAGACTTCAACAATGTCTTTAGTAAAAAATCTGCAGAGACTTTACCTCCACACCGTAGGTGGGATTATGGCATAACATTTATTCCAGTATCTTCACCCCCTTGTGGTTGGACTTATCCTTTATCCATCCCTGAAACCCAGGCAATGTCTGAACATATTCAAGAGAATTTAGAAAGAGGTTCATAAAGCCATCTACCTCTTCAGCTGGTGCCAGATTTTTCTTTGTGAAAAAAGTATGGAAGACCTTGCATGGATTATCAAGGCTTGTATCCTTGGCCTCTTATACCAGAACTATTTAACTGGGTCAAGGGAGCTCAATTCTTTATTAGATCTTTGTGGAGCCTACAAGATCATCCACATAAAAGATGGAAATTAATGGAAAATTGCATTTAACACTATAGATGAGCATTACAAATATCTAGTGATGCCTTTTGGTCTTAGTAACGCAGCAATTTTTCTACTAGATTTACTCTTATTCTCTGGATCTGGTCCATACTGTCTTCTAACAGTAAAACTCTGGTTCAATAAGTTTATAATTTTTCCAATGTTCATTGACTAAAAAAGAATTGTTGAGTTTTTATTAGGTAAGCTGCACCTGAAAACTTTCTTAGTCCATTTTCTTATTTTGTTATTGGTGATCCATTAATGTTTTATCTTGGTCTTAGTAACACCTCAGCAATTTTCCAAAATTTTATGAATTAAATCTTCCATGACCTTTTTGAATCAAAAATTGTAGTCTACTTGGATGATATATTGATTTTCTCTCCACACTTAAAGTATCTTCCCATCGATTCCTAGTCAAAGAGGTTCTCTAGCATTTGATGGATAACCATTTGTTTTGCAAACTTAAGAAATCTATCTTCAAGGTGGACTCAAATCCATTTCTAGTATTTTTGCTAATTTCTATAGAAAATGTATTTGTGGATATTCATCCATTATTGCACCTATTACTGCTTTGACAAGAAAGGGAGTAAACTGTTCCAGGTGGCCAGAAAAAAAGTCCTCAAGCCTTCCATCAGCTCAAACAAGCTTTAGCTTGTGCTTCTATTCTCAGACAAACTGTCATCACTGGAAAACTTTCATTAAGGAGCAGCCTGCATGTGATAACAGTTTTTCATGTTCTTCCAAAGCTCATATTAGGGGTGAGTTAATAACCTTTTTTACCAAATATAGCAAGCTCATTGATCATTTTATATGGCCTGTGAATGAAGTTATAAATATCCAAATGGCCCACCAGGACCCCAACCCTGGTGTACACAATGGGACAGATTCAATTAACCATAATGTCTGGTCGTGGTACTTTTTTAATAAATTTACATCACGAATTTTAGCTCGCATCTCATAGAGAAAGAAGACATCAGAAATGTGAGTAGAAATATAATTAATATTTTTTTTAAATAAGTTTACAACAATATTTGGGACAATTTGTGAACACTTTACAATATAGGGGCACTATTCTGGACATATTGTGTACACTATACAGTATGGGGCACTATTTGTGACATATTGTGTACACTATACAGTATGGGCACTATTCGGAAACACTGTGAATACTTCATGCGGCCACATAATTCATGGTACGGCTGCCATTAACACTTGGCATGTGGCCGCTTATGGTACTAAAAGTCACAACATGCCCTGCAACAGATGGGCATGCTGTCCCTTCTTGTACTATATGTGACATCATACTAAGGGTTAATGGCATGCTGCACTACTCATGAGAAAGGTCATTTTTTTTACATTTATGTTATAGAATTTTATTTGATTCTTACACGTTTTTATTTTTTCAAATGGAGTGTCGATTTACATGAAATCGACACTCACAGATGGCACATTTTGTAAATATGGAGATTTTCATATTATGCCTTTTCAAATGTGCCATGGCAATCTTAAATACAGTTATTTTGAAAAGAATTCACGTTAGTAAATGCAGATCTTGGACTTTTAAGCCAGTGAGTAACCAATCTAACAAGCTTATTGTGTTTTTACATTTTTATTCACTACCATTAAATTCTACATGACCATCTTGTTAATTAAAAAAGGTAGAGCTGCATTTATATTCTGACAATAGAATAATGATAATCTGCAAAAAGATATATGTGGGTTATTTTTTTTTTATAGAAACATAACATCTTTTTGCAGGATGTCTAAATCCTGTATATAATTAGGAGCCATGAATGAGGAAACAGAGCAAATAATGATAATTAATCAATTTACAGTTGGGTAAACAGTGATTATTGGAGGCAAACTAGCTAATTGCTCGCCTTCCAGCTGAATGAACATAAAGGGCTGGCTTCACGGTACTGGCCTGGGGGTCACAGTGATGCCAAAAGAGCTCTGAGGTTTTAGCCTGGAGGAATTTATTTTACACTTACACTGTCATCTTCTACCATGCAATATTTAATAAGTCAAAAGAGCATTCTGCAAGCAGAGGGAGGGAAGCGTGTTAGCAGGTGTTGGGAAGTTTAGAATCACAGGGCAAGAGCAATAATTGACTGTCACTATTTAACAGCAATGGCACTTGCTAATTATATGGGCATGGCATTTGAAATAAAGAAGCAGCTTTGAAATAAATTTGTCCCATCTCTCATTTTCTTGTACACTGCATAAAGAAGAGGGGAGTCTCAGGGAAAAAGACATACCAGGGAGCAGTGGAGGGTCCCTGGCAGAACAATACATCTGGTGCTAGGGTCAAATGCTGTGTCTAATAGGTAAACAAGGGAAGAGGGGTTCCATGGCATGTCACTAGCAGCTTACAATTATCATGGCTATCATTTCAGACAATGCTAGGTCACTTACATGTACATTTCAAGTAAGAGTGTTCAATACAAAACCCTGACAGATCAGGACAGTCACGTACAAGGCACAGAAACAAAGGAAAGAAAAATGCCCAAGCAACTCTGTCCCCGATCCTCATCTGAGCATACGTCAGCTGACATGAAGCATTTCTTCGTGATCTGCAAGTGCGCATGCTCAGAACGGAGAGGCACACATGGTACCTGTTCAAACTCCAATGTAAATGGTTTTATTTTTTGCGGTGCATATTTTTTCTTTTGTTTTTTTTCTTTAATGTTATTTCTTTTTGATCAAAATGAACATAATTGCAGCCAATACCACCCTAGCATACATAATAATGTCCCATGTTGTATATGGCAGCATTGAAAAGTTTTTCAAAGGCATAAAGCTTTGTAATAAAAAATGTATACTGTATAATAAAGGTGCTGCAATTACTTTAACCTTCCAATTGCACTCCTTATACATTTGCAGTACCCATGCTAATGGATATGTCTGTGCATGTAAGGCACATGATCATTAAATGGAGCATAAGTGTCATTACCATTGATTCTATGGATATAAGCATAGCCAAATATGATACTGCCAGATGCATTGACATATTTCCAAAGTCTTCTAAAAACTTGACTTGACCTCTACTCTGCACATATTGATCCTTCACTCCTAAATTGTACCCTTCAAATGCCAGTAACATATTTAGGCCTATAACCTGCACTCAATGTTAAATTAATTTTGACTAATACACTGCACACACTACTAAATGATTGAGCAGCAATACCTTGCAGACGTGACACAAAACTGCTCAGCCAATCCAAACTTAATAACTGATACTGATATGACAAGGCCCAATGCAAGAAGGTGACGCATAATGAGATCATAGTTGATGGGTATTCTTCCCAGCCAATGTCTGTTGGCGATTCACAAAAATTAACAACACCACACATGCATATTTCACTATAAATCTGCATGCAAAAGTGCCAAAATTCTTAGATACCGCTGAAAATGCAGCAATGATTTATTCACTCCGTTGATGGTTTGATGGATTCCCTGAGCCCTGAACATCATAAATACCATTGCATTTACTCTCAGTACCTAAGAGTCATTGGATGCAGGGTGTGCAATGCACATGGGCCCCTCAGAACAGGGGGTGTCCGTGAAGGGGGGGTGCAACAGGTGTAAGGGAGGGGTGTTGCGGGGGGAGGGTGTATAAATCCTGCATGAGGGCCCTCACACTTCTTAAACGCCCCTGATAAGCGTACAAACCAGGATATGGGGCCAGATCCTGAGTTACAAAAGCGTATTTACGCTAGCCGTTTGCGTAACTTTGACTTTTTGTATGTACTGCGTGCGGCAGATGTTAGGCGTGGTAACTCTGATTGTACGTACCTTCCTTGTAAATATGTAAAGGGGCGGGTCATCCTTACGATGCCCGGAAATACGCTCTGTATGCGGAGGGAGGCATTTAAATTGTACAGTATACACCGGGTTAGGCCGTTACATGCGACAATTCATTACGTATGACCGTAGTTACGCAAGTTAAGGTAGAGTTTGGTACTCGTAAATCAAGTAAATTATGTGTGACCGAGGGGAGTGCCCGGGGGAGTGCATAGTACTTATGATCGCGTAAATACGCTACGCGATCGTACTAAAACTGCACTTAGGTCTGGATCTGGCCCATGGTGCGTGTTTGGCAGAGAGGGCTGCGCTGGAGGGATTTATACTGCTGCCAGCAAGAGCTGCTCATGGACTAATATATATTAGTACAAACAAGATAACATTGAGGGATAACCTTGAACTAAGTAGTGTGCATGTCAGCCGCTAGATGGAGATGACCATCATTACTGTACAGTACACATAGGTTGCACTTGCACCAATTTTCTTTTACAAACTGACAGCTCACAGAAGTTTTAATTTCTTTAAGTTGATTTTATTTCTATCTTTTGAAAACAATTTAAGACAGCTTAATTGTAATTTTCAAAATTAATCCATATTATTTTGATCCATTGTCGTTGGGACCCTAAAAAGCAGGGGGCCCATAGGTCAGTGTCTAATCTGCCTATTTGGTAATCCGGTACTGGTGCCAGCTGATACAGAAAACATAACACAGGGAACAAGACTAGATAAACTACAGGCTATAAACACTACGGAGTACATATACAAACAGGATTGAGAGGGAGCACTATACACTAAGCAGGAGTAGCTGAAAACACTAGATGTGGGGTACAGAGATAAACTGAATACAAAAATACAATAGTACATAAATATAAACAGAAATCCAGACAACAGAGCAGAATAAACAAGAAAAATTCAATGAACATAAATATATACAGAGAGAAGGCAACTGGTATAAAAGGCATAAGGTGATAACAGGCAGGAGATCAAAGAGCATAAACAAACAGGGAACACAGGATAACAACTAACTACCTAGGGAGAGTAAGCCCTATTTGTGCAGGTTGACCAGGTGGAAGAAAATTAGTTAAGGATCCAACAGCAGCCCTTAGGGGTAGGTCAAGATAATGGGCCTGATCCAGATCTACGATGTAGCGCTGAGCGTGCTAACGCTCAGCGTTACATCGCTGACTCCCCCCTGGCACTCCCCCTGTGCGGGCGTATGGCCCGCATTAGAGCTACGGCCGCCGTACTAGCGACAGCGGCCGTAGCTCTGGATCAGGCCCAATGTCCATAATCCACACAAACTGCCCCTAGGGGCGAGACTGCATATTACACCTCCACAATGTATAACAGCAGGGGCTAACCCATATTTTGCGATTAAGGACAGAACAGGCGCAAGTATAGACCTGGACAACTCATGCTGAACTGCAAGGGAAGGCAAATTTAAACTCTAACTCAGTTAGAGTTAAGAGGTGAAGTTTTGCAGCTAAACTCTAGTTTACAGATTACTCATAAAAATTTATAGTATTTGAATTCTATGTGCAAAAGCAAAGTATTTTTTCTTGCCTGCAAAGTAATTAAAGTTGCATCTATTTAAATATATACAATAAATAAATAAGAATTGAATTGTGATTTTAACAAATATATAATCAATAATTTATTGTGTATATTTGCTTGGAAAGATTTGAGGACTGTATTCACAGGAATGAGTTAGGTGTGGCAGTGTCTGACCTGCTCCGCAACACGCCCCCATTTTTAGGAACCTTAAGAGTGTCATAAGGCTTCCTTAACTAACCGTTCGTATTTTCCGAACGGAGATTTCTTCCCCAGGCCCTCCTCTGGCTAATATAAATCCCTGCCCCCAGCTCTTCTTTAAAAAGGACAGAGGCTGCCATGGCACGCTTCTTCCTTATTAAATATCTACATCTGTAAAGACCACACACGCTCAATCTACGTATCTAAATGTATATAGATTGCGTAAATGACCTACATAGTAGGTCTGTGATGAAACGAGGGGGACATACATGGCGACAGTCACCTGCACCTCGTTTCACACAAGGACAAGGATACTTTTCATCCCTGGTCTACCCTGTAGACTTACATGTGTGCTTTATAGGTTATAGTGTGTGTTTAGTGTTTGCTGTGATTTGTTCATATTATCCAGTGTCAGACTGTACCAGTGTCCATCCTCAGGATGTAGATGAGGGGCTGCATCTACCCCCATCCCCCTCCTCTCTCTACAGGAAGCTCTGATCAGCTGAAAGCCAAATCTGATCCAAAAAGCTTGGAAGGGGTTAAGTCTGGGAGTGGCTGCTTCTTGTCTTACATCTACATAAGGCCAAGGGTTATCTGCATCAAAGACCTTTCACTAGCCCTGAGCTGGACTTAGTGGGGCCCAAAACAGCAGGGTGAACAACATGCAATGACCCTGGACTCACTCTCCATACTGGTCACCTGTTCAAGGAGCAGCCAATCACAGGTAGCCCCCACCTCAGGGACATCCTGGGGAGGGCCATCCTAACTGTGAGAAAGGGTTTTTTTTCCCAAAAGGACCCTGAATGGGTGAGGCTGGGTGATTCTTGGACGGACTGGCGTTGAGGTAAGACCTCTGCCAACATTGTGGACTTACACAGACTTCCCTCCCTGGGGAGAGGCTCGCTGGTGCTGTAGGACTTGGGGGGCCTGCCTAACGCAGGGAGTCTAAGACACAACACCCCACCACGCTGGTGAGCATTGGCCGAGCGTCCGGGACCCTCAAGACATTTACCCAGACAGGAGACTGCAGCATCACCTGGGACTGTTTGGACTATATTTGCAGGCTAGAGACTCTCAGGGATCTTGCAGGGACAGGCACTGTTACTGGCATGTGTTGTTTACCGTGTGATGGATTTACTTTCTGCTATTTTATTGCCTAGTTACCAGTCTTATTGATTTGATGCAATAAAAGGCAATTATTCTACCATTCTCTCCTCTTTACCTGTGTGACCGCTGAACCTAAGGACCAGGGGAGTCTAGTGGGCTCTGTGCCTAACCCCTGGTATCCTGACAAGGTCATTTCCTAAATGACCGTTCTTAAGAAGCACCAGCTTCTTAAGCATGAAAA
The DNA here is from genome assembly GCA_011038615.1 of Limnodynastes dumerilii. Taxonomy (NCBI): domain Eukaryota; kingdom Metazoa; phylum Chordata; class Amphibia; order Anura; family Limnodynastidae; genus Limnodynastes; species Limnodynastes dumerilii. Next base: position 1,140,495 of record WWET01000077.1, on the reverse strand, counting down.
CGGTCCTTCAGCTGGCCACACACTAGACAGATTATCGCTCCCAGCGTGTGCTTGCCGATAAATGGGACAATTGTCCACTGGGGAAAGGTCCCAATATCAGCACCAACAGAGCCGGATTAAGACTTTATGAGGCCCTAGGCAAGATACCGGTTTGGGGCCCCCATGTCCGCTCCCCACAATTTTTCTCAATAGCACAATATAAAAATTTTACTTTTAAATTTATTAAAACGTGTCCATATTGCAACACATACTTATTATAAACATATAGACATAACCCCCTCCCCATTTGTAATTGCATTTTTGCTTTCTATTAAGATCAACAAAAACCATTAAAAAAAAATTATATATATATATATTTACATATATACACTGTATATAATTGATTTATTAATATTATAGGTAGAATGAGAATGTTACAATGGCAAAGGTCAGGGCCAGATTAATGGCCACATGGGCCTGTGGCTGAAAATTATCAGTGGTTGGAGTGGTTGTGCCGGTTAGAGACAAAGAGAAGTAGAGTAGGAAAAATATGAGAAAATGGTTGGGTATATTTAAAAAAAATAACATAAAGTGTACTATAACAGTGGGAGAAAAAAAGAATAAAGAGATAGTAAAAAAAAAATAAAATGTGGCTATAAATGAGGAATCAGGGACCGGATCCAGACCTCTGTGTGTTTTCCGTATGCACAGAAATTTAGCATTCTGCACGGAAGAGGGAAATGAACTCCCCTGTCTATAATGACCGCTGATCCACATGGAACCCTTTAACCCAACCCAGTCTCTAAAATTTACATGTCCTCCCCATACACCTTATAGAGTGTAGGCGGGTGGAGGGATTGCTCCACCCTGTTGGACTAATCTCCGGTCATACAGAACCTAGTTCCGTATGCCAGGAGACACATGGGGTAGCATCTGGTGCACTCATGCATAGATGTTAATATTACGCTTACTTACACAAGAGGCTTATGTACAGAAGTCTGGATCCGGTCCCAGGACTAGAATGTATGGCTGATAGGAAAGACAGAGGCAGGGGCGTATCTATTTTTTCAGAATACTTCTATTACTTTTTTACTTTTAACTTTCATATTTGCAAATAAATGAAAAAACTCCCATCATGTTCCTCCATCCAGCCCCCTCCCCCAGTACTCCCATCATATGCCTCTAGCACCTCCCCCTCCATTACTCCCATCATATGCCCCCTGCATCTCCTACCCCAATACTCCCATCATCAGGATCCAGCACCCCACCTACCTAGATTTTCTTACCGAAAACCTAGGAAAGGGGGCGCTGGATTCTGGAGGTATATGACTGACTCCAGACCAGCGCTGCCTGTACTAAGCGACACTAGCATCGGCTCACAGAATGGTAATCCAGGGCTGGATTTCGGGCCCTGGGTCCTGCTGGGCCCTAGGCGCGCGCTTAGGTTGCCTAGCGGGTAATCCAGCCCTGGGCACCACACACAGCAGAGGCTGGGGGCGATAATCTCTGCAGGAGAGCCTGCAACTAGCCTATTGGCTGCAGTCTCTCTCTGATTGGCTGGGTGTCTTGTCAATCTTGACAGGAGACCCATGCAGCCAGCTTATTGGTTGGCTGCAAAAAAAAATTTGAATGGGGAAAAACTCACACTGACAGGCTGCTGAGCGGTGTCCTCTCTCCCTCTGTCTAGGTAGTATACTGTGCGTGGGGCAGGGCCGTAACTAGAGTTGTGTATTAGGGGCGGCTGCCCCGGATGCAACACTTCAGGGGGCACCAGTAAGTTCATATTTATGGTTAAATTGGCTGGGAATTCAGGGACAGGGGGAACCATTTTTCCTTTTTGCCCCTGGTGCTGAAATTTCTAGTTACGGCTCTGGTGTGGGGCTCTGCAGCACTCCGCCCTCTCTCCCTCTGTTTTAAATGTCTGTCTGGCAGTCATTTTACACAGAGGGAGAGAGGGCAGAGCGTTACAGAACACTAGGCACCTCCGAAAATCGCAGCTAGGGTCCGATTATCAATCAGGAATTCTGATCGATGAGATAATCAAACCCTAGCGTTTTTGGAGCGTTTTATCGGCATTAAAAAAAAATCTTTCCCGCACACTAGAGCGATATTTGGCCCAATCCACGATATTTGTGTGTTTGGGGCGAAGTCACAACCTTTTGCAGTACTCCTGACACTTTATAAAAAAAAAAAAATAATAATTGCAACATTTCAATGTAACTTCAATCACTCTAATATTTGGACAAAAAAATGTTCTCCCCTCTGTGCTTGTACGGTACACTTACACCTGTTTTTTTATTGTGTGGATTTTCCAGGTAAAAAAAAGAGATGTGACAAACAGGCAAAAGAAAAGGAAATAAAATCTCCAGCGTATTATCCTATCCTTGCAGCAAATTTATTAAAACTATAAGAAAACACAAATTGCCATCTTTATTAAATCGCAGTAAAACCCATGATTTCATATAGCTTCATATTTCATAAATAGTCATTTTTCTCTAATTAAAATTGTAATTTCAGACTTTTTAGGTTGTAAAAATATATGTTTTGTAAATAAACCCAAAGTCACAGACTGAAAAAAAAAAAAAAGAAAAAGAATATCTGTAGAAAAACCTGTGATAAGCTAAAGGAAAGTAGGATTTTTCTTTTAGTCACTGGGGAACAGATCATCTAAGGGAAAAGGTGCTGCTACCTTACAATGTCAGTTTAACCATTAGAAAGCATCATCCACTAGGGGTCAGCTGTGAGTGCAAGCAGTTAATAATAGGAGCAGCAAGTGTGGCCTGCAGCCATTTGCCTAGGAATAGTGTGTGTATGTTATCTGGAAGCTGAAGGATAGATAGCTCTTCCCCTATCCGAGCCTACACTGGGTTTGTTGCTTCTAAGGAAGGGAAAGCTGCAGAAGAAGCAGGCACCCGGGTTGGCTCTTTCTAAGCTCTTGTGATTGCAAAGAGGGAGGAGGAGTGTGGAGCAGCAGCAACAGCAGCTTCAGACCATTTACACCAAGGAGACACCAGAGGCTTGTGCCAGTCCTGCTTATTTTAAGGGATTCTGACACAATGCAGAGCAAAAAAAGCAGGAGCTCGGGTGGAAGGAGTGGGGATGTGCAAGGGGATGAGGCACAGAGGAAAAAGAAGAAAAAGAAGACATCCTGCTTCCTAAACATCAAGATCTTCCTAGTGTCTGAGTGTGCCCTGATGCTGGCACAGGGCACAGTAGGAGCTTACCTGGTGAGTCACATCTGAGTGGTGTACCTGATGCGTACAAGCGAGGTCAGCCCAGTGCATGAGTACAAGACTGTATACTTAATACTCTGCGTTCAGGTTACCAAGTGCTGCATAGACAGAGGGTGACAAGGGGCAAAGCAGCTGCCAGTATCCTCTGCAATAGGCAAGGGGAGTTCCATGCAATCTGTACAGAAGTATCTGCAGATGGCAATGCAGTGAATAAAACCTTGGATTTCATTCATATCCCTTATTGGCTGCCATTAACTGCTTGCCAAGCCTCCTAGGTGCAATGATTGTAACGTAATTCTCATACTATGGTTGCATTATACAGGATTTAATAGAGAATAATGCTGCGGTTGTTGTGGTAGTGTAGGTAAGGTTAATGCTTAATTGCTAACATGGAATGATTTCTGTATGAAAGTTGTGTTATGTTTGATTAGAAATGTGCAGAGGTTAGCACATTAAGGACATGGTGCAATGAGCGAGCTGTCACTCAGCGGTGCACATAAAGTTGGCTGGTGCATACAAGTGCCCTATTCTAAGTTACTGCACACTTTCCTACAGACCAGATGAAGCTGCATTAGCTTCTGCTGTGCTTTACCGGTAAAAAGTCTCCGTTTTGCAGGGCTGATGTTTTTGAAGCACAGGCATACTGACTGAGAGGAAATAGTGTCAGTCATAGATACAGTCTCTGGATGTTCACTACTTTACTTGTGATAACCAAATTGTAAATACTGATCCCTACAGAAGGATTTAACAACTACACCGCAGTTAGAGATCAAAGACACTGCAATGATCTATCAGTTGCTAGTTGGGAGATGGGAGCCAAACAATGTTTATAATATCATAATTGTTTCATTGTATCATTCATTTCATTAATTTTAATTTGCACAGTGCTGTGAAAAATATGAATACCTTTTTTTATCATTATATATATATATATATATATATATATATATATATATACACACACACACACACACACACACTCTTTTTTTTTTTTTTTTTAT
>WWET01000077.1:1109298-1124291 GCA_011038615.1 Limnodynastes dumerilii | reverse complement strand
TTGCCACTGTGCTGGGAGGTGATCAGGAGCATAGAGGAGCTGTACTCTTGAAAGTTTTAATGAATTTCACCCTCACATATCATAATACGCACCTTGATGAGGTGCGCAAAAAATGATGTAAAATAACGCGCAAATTTTAACGTGTGTAACGCAATTGAATTGCAAAAATTCGCACTTGCAATGTATTTAAATAGGAACAAAAAATACGCGCGATAGACCAAAAAAATACACAAAAAAAAACAGAATTGAATCGGGACCAAAAAATACGCGTGAAAAAAATATGCAAATTGGCAAAATACGCAAAAAGGCGGAAAAAATTCACTTCGCGCTTAATTGAATCAGGCCCTAAATGTGTCATATGTGAAGCCTAAGACAGCAATGTCTATTTAAAGATGCACAGCTGCATATACCTAATCAAGAAGATAAATAATTCACCTTTGAAATGGGAAGTAATAACTCCAATCAAAGTATAGATTTTATTCCATTGTGTGCACACGATTTATATAAAAGGTCCTATTATGTTGATTACAGTATATTCAAGCCTGTCTCCCAATTAGTTTTGAACATGGACAGATAGGGAGCACACTCGGTAGATTGTGTACTCAGTTAATTGCATACTGAGCTCTGCTCTGCTGCTCAGTCATCAGCACGTTATGTAAATGTTAGTTGCGCTCTTAGCGATAGCTTAGTAGTGGACCCATTACAGTGCTCCTCTCAGTAGCTTCCTTTGGCATTCATTCCATGTTTGGGAAGAGCAAACAAGGGGCCAGATCCTGAGCTATGTTTCCATTGTTTCCATTAAATTACAATGCGTAGCGTATTTACTATGCACTCCCCTAGGCTCTCCCCTCGCTCGTACGTTCTAAACGCTACCTTAACTTTTCAAAGCGTAACGGAAAGTCTGCACGTAGGTAACTCCCTAAGCACGCCCATACTGTATGATTTAAATGCCCCACCTGCCTCCGCAGAGTAATTGCAGGTGTCTTATGTCTGTCACGTCCCTTCATTTATAGTTACGCTGTTGATAGTAGGCTGGTACATACATTCAAAGTTACGTGGCGTAACATCTGCCGTGTGCATGCACAGTACATACAAAACAGCGTTTTTACGCCTCCATGCTATATCTTTAAGACCGCATATACGCAATCTACGCATCAAAACGATACGCAGATTACGTACAACAGCTACTACGCATGCGCAGTAGCTACTGTTTATTGATCTACGTCCGTCTATGGAAGACGGACGTAGTTCTGGATCCGGCCCATCATCCGGACTCAGAATTCTCCAACCTGCAGCCAGCATTGGCACACTCAAGCTATTAATTGGCTCACAATCTCCAGCTCTTATCCAGCATTTACTTCTAGCAAGCCTTCTGCAGTTCAGGTCTGCTTCCAGTAATTATCCTTGCAGCCCAGTCCGAATACTGTTCAAGCCTTCTGCAGTTCAATTCTGCTTCCATTGTCACACCTTGCCTGCACTCCTGTGTCACTAGCGGCCCTAATCCGCTCACTTTGTGATGTACTCCTTCCAGTGTGTTAGCAATGGCTGGCATCTGGCTTTCACTGACTATCTCTCTGTCTCTCTCTCTTACTGGTCACCAGCTAATGAGCAAGTCTTACATGAGAGCCCCTTTCATTATTGTCCTGCTAGTGCCATGAGCCCAATGGAAGCCAAGCGCGATACCCAAATTAATTGTCCCCATTATAATTTTGTTTTGTGCTAATGCAGAAGATCTACAATATCAAGCCAGATCTGCAGATTCATTGAGCTCTGACTTTTCACAGACTACAACATACAAATGGTAAAAATCATAACAAAAAGCAGTAATGTTCTTCTATCTTCTCTTTTCCACTAATAATTGCTATCCACATCTTCATATCCCTGATCAATGCCCTGGTCACTGGGGTTACTGCCTAGTGCACATACCTTTACAGGCTGAATCATTCATTGACCATTCAATCAGGTTGAAATACTATGTGTTGTGCAGCCATGGTAAATTAGAGTAATCTATCTGCAGTCTGGAGCACCGGACCTGTTGTATATTCCTTGTAGTTACACAGTGGCCAGTTTTGGTCCTTGGCTGCACCTCTTCCATTTATATATATACTTGCACACATTTCATATATTTGAATAGAAGCGCGGCCTGTGTTTTCTTGTTACTGTTACTAGTTTACATTGGGAGCTGCACACTTTCAAAAGGAGGAATGCAACATGTATAGGGACTCACCTACAGGAGATGCCTTGACGCTGGGCAGGTGAGCTTAACCCATTATAGCTATATTGTGACCTAAACCTTCTTTTTATGTATGTGCTGACACATAGTCTTATATAATAATGTTTGTTTGGAGCACCAAGCCTTCTTTTGTTCCTTCTATGTGCAATTATAATCTATTTATTTTAAGTCATATAACAAAAACAGGCTCATATGCTATTTATAATTCATTTACACATATTTTTTCTATATACTTTTTTAATGTACTACTTGTGTGTGTGTGATGGGGCATAAGGGATACACTGTATATTATATGCCACAGAACACGAATCAGAACTGATAAAAAAAATAGTAAATTATCAGCACTACAATATGTATTTATCTGGTCTCCGAGCTGTCTAAAATTACAACTGATGTTTTATTGGTAGTGGTAGATGGGCTATGCTATGTCAGAAGATTTAGTGAACGTGTAGGTGGCATCAGTGGCATAAATATGGTGGGTTTTGTAGGGCACGTGCACTGGGCGCTGATGGCTTTGGAGGTGCAATCAGAACACATACCTGCCAGAGCTCACTGGTGCACAAATGAGAAGAGGATCTGTCTCCTCTCCTCATGTGAAAATGACATCCGGAGCAGAGAAGAGGGGGGAACATATAAACCTGCCAGCTGCTGCCAGCTTAGCATAGTCACTCATCCTGGACGGCAGTAGTTTCACCACTGACCTTTGTAACGCTCTATTTTTACCACGTGTTCTAATTGTATATGTCCTAAAACTTCCACATTGACGAGAGACTCCTTGCGGAAGGCAGGTGTTTTTCTGGTACTGCTCATGTGTACCAGATGTTCCGCAAAGGAGATCCGTTCAATGGGGTGTTCCAAGATATCTGCATGCCTACTGCCCACACGGTGGACAAGAATAGGTATGCTGATGAAGGCGAGTGGGTGGCAGTACAGCCTCTTACATGCAAACTTACAGACATGCGTAAGGAACAGGCATGGAGGTCTGGATCAGGCCCTAGGTCGCGGGATAGTTAGGGTTAGGACAAGAACACTTTGAAGACCCAGGAGTCGCGGGAACAATGCCATTTGAGAAGGACACTGACGGCAATCACGGGCAGTGATCGCTTCTCAACCGCAAGGTAATCCAACACAATACAGATCATAAAAGCAGCAAACAACACCCATTACAATGCGTCATAAAAATCATTATAACTCTTTTTAAGGTCAATTTCATTGAGAGGCTGTGATACAGAACAGATGTTTTATTCCACTTTGCTGTATGGACTCATTACTGAGAGCTGCATCTATTACTTACAGCATTGCCAGTAAGTTCCCTTGAGGCCAGCAGAATCCTATAATATTAAATCCATTGTTAGCTTAATAAAGTACAAACAATCAGAAAACCTCTGTCAGCATGGAGAAGGTCACACAGTAACTTACGTATTATTTCTTTTAACCTTATGGTCAGGCTTTCCAGGTGTGGTAGGGTGAGCTGTATGAAAATAATAAGGGACGTTAAGTGAAAAGATGATGGTTGTAATTTGAGGAGCATTATATCCATTGCTGTAAATTCAGAACATGCAGTAATAGCAGAAAAATAATATTTTATGGGCCCCTAGGAACAAACAGCATCAGTTCTAGAAATCAGTAATCTGGATCCTCTCTGATATTCTAGTATGCCCATTACTGCTGTCTAGTCTTGTCTTCTGTTTACAATAAATACACATTCAAAGATTCTAATATGCCAGGAGCAAGGATGACTTAAGGAAAAATAGTAGATTACTATCCCTCGCAGGCCTATTTCAGGCGGTTATTTATCCTTGCAGCAGTGGACAGAGTACAGCATAACACGTAGAAATATGTGTAGAAATTCTGACAACCGTCCTTTCCGCTGGTAACACACCTGGATAATATAAAAAATAACTGCTAGATGCTGCTTCCTCCTTACAACCCTGCCAGGCCGATACATACTGTAACACTGTTGACTTTTTATATAGAAAGTTACAAATAAAAGATTACAGTTTATTAGAATTGCTTGCCAAAATTGGGATACGAGCATTTATGGATTTAGGGGCAGTGATGTCACAGCAGCTGAAATGACTGCATAGTTGACATTTATAACATCCCATATGGACATCGCCCTAAAGCTTTGGCAGAGATTTCACGTGTTTGTAATGTATTAGGGAGGTACTGCTATGTAACATAGGCACAGTAATGTCAGGTTAACATTGAGAAAATCAAATGTTGTAGATTATTAATTCATTAATAAGTAATAAGTATGACATTTAAATGAAACTTGATTATTTTCCTTAAATTTTTCATGTTCGATTGAGGGTGTAAATGTAGTTAAGCTGGCACAATGAGCTACAGTAATGTTGGTTTAGCAGTTAAATATGATGTTGTTTAAGTGAAGCATTTGCAAGTTTTGTTTTAAACGTTTTACCCCAGGTATAGGCAACATGTGGCTCTCTAGGGGACACTATATTCTCTTCCGTGCAGGGGTCTGAAAGTCCGCACAGAAGAGGGTAGTGAACTCCCCTGTCTCATGCAGACTTGAGGGCAGATATGCTGCCATAACACTGACGTGAGAATCACCGGTCCGCACGACACCTGACCCGCTGGGAAGTGTTAAACCCTGCCCCTTCTGTAAAATATCAATCTTCCCCTTGCCCACTGTGCAAATGCTTGGCAGGCGCAAGGGAAGTCCTGCCCCGTCAGATGGATTTCCTATTGTATGGAACTGAGTTCTGTACAATAGAAGTGTGGAGCTGTACCTGTCAATGTCGGATGAAGTCTGGATCTGGCCTGTAGTAGCTAAGTTATGAATATGTATTATTTTTTTGGTGCATTTTGCTTACTTATGCTTGGTCAGGAAACACAAGGATGCAATGGAGCGAGACTGTCAATAGTGGGCAAAGTGTAATATGGACAGCACAGTGGCTCAGTGAGTAGCACTGCTGAAACCATAACTTCAGTTCCCATACAAAGCCTTATCTTTGTGGGGATTGCATGTTCTCCCTGTGTTTGTGTGGGTTTCCTCCTAGTGCTCCGGTTTACACCCAAAAAGCATGTGAGTAGGTTGCTAACAAAATTAACCCTGGTATATGTGCATGGTAGGAAGTGTGGCTCCAGGGGGGTGACTGAGTGATTGGTTGAGAATGCTTAATGGAGAGCATAATTTTTGTATATTCTTATGTACTGTTGATGTATTGTTGATACTTATTGAAACAATGTTAACCTTTTATATAGAAAGTTACAAATAAAACATTTGTATTCTCTGTATAATAGGTGGTGGGTTCAGGGGACATTTGAGGAACGGCTGCTTCACAGGAAGGGTGGTGGGGAGGGTGGTTGTAAAGGGCAGTCTAGATGGGCCAAGTGGTTCTTATCTGCCGTCACATTCTATGATTCTATGTATGCCCGATTCTCATTGGGAAAATATTGCCCTAATTTTTGCATAATGGTTTTGCACCTACATGAGCTGGTTCTGACATATTTAAAACAAATATAATTTGTTATCTGTTTCCTGTGGAGAATATTGTATTAGATATGAAAAATGTGGACTTTAAGCTTGACTCAGTGAGCACACAATACTCCCATGCAAATAGTAACAGCAGAGAGCTTAATGCACCTGCAGAGAAAGCACTCTGTGCAACTCATTGGACATGGGTCAAATAACAAATATATTGTACTGTACCTTACATTATTGGCCAGAGTTGTGTAGAATGTATATTAGTGTGGGCTTTGGCCATTATAATAGAATGGTTAACAGGGCTTTAATAATTTAGTCAATGAAAGTAAAGACTACTCTGTTCATCTTGTAATTCCTAAATGTGTGTTTTGAATGGGATCTAAAATAGAGGTCACCTTGAATATTTTTGTGGAAATTTTTTTTATTTAAATAAAGATTATTTAAATGTCTGGATCCAAAATTCTGCATCAAAATGCAAGTCCACGTGAGCGAAAGCCGACCATTTTGCGTAGGTCTGGATATGGTCCATAGTAATTATTAATGGTATTAATGGAGTATTCATCAGCATACTATTCATAAAACCACGAGCAACGTGGAGAAACGTGTCAAGGTTTAGTCCACAACAATCCTAATCGAACAGGTAACTTGTTTGAGTTGCTGCCATTTTTTATTTCTAGGCTAATTATACTCTGAAACTGCGGCACTGAAGCAAAACTGAACAGTGGTTGCTAACAAACCTCTCCTCCCAAGTGATTGCTCTGCATGGGGACTTGTGTTCTAGTCTATGGCCAGCCAACAGTGTCTGGTCCCTGCTGATGCCAACCTGTTGGAGACCTAGCAGAGGCTATAACTCATTATTACTGACACAATCATATTTCCTATGCTGGAATCTATCTGGATTTTCTATTCCAACCAAGCAACAAATCTGCATTAGCTTATACAGCTTTTGTAAAGTGTAATCATCCAGCCAGGTTTATGTCTAACGGTATTGTTTAGTCATTTATTCTACTAGCCTGACTTGTAAAGTTTATGTTTTTGCATATTCTCATCCTTTTTAGGTTTATGAAGTTTTAATATCTAATTGTAATTAGCTTTGGTGTTTTATTTTAAATGTTAGTTTAATAATTTCATTGATACTATATATATAATGGGGTAGATCCAGACCTATGTGCTTGTTATGTTTCATCGCGTAACGTATTTAATTCCCTAGGCACTCCCCTCGCTCATACGTAATTTGGGCGTTTTACACTTCCCAAACCCTACCTTAACTTTTCAAAGCGCAAGTACTGACGTACGTAACAGATTGACTCCCGTAACTGCCTAACCCGGCCCATACTGTACGATTTAAATGCCTCCCTTCGCCTACCAAACGTAACTATGGGTGATGTATGGATGAACCCGCCCCTTCGTTTGTAGTTACGCTGATGGTACGTACGTTCAGAGTTACGTGGCGTAACATCTGCCGCACGCATGCGCAGTAAATACTAATGGGCGCTTATACGTCAACGGCTAGCGTAAAATTGCTAGCGTACGTAGGTCTGGATCTGGGCCAATGTCACTAATTAGATAGTTTTTATAATAAATGGGCAAGTATTCAAAATCTATTTTTCGGAAACTTACCCATTCATTTCCTTTCCGACATCCGCACCGGCCACAAGACCCGGAGCAGCTCCTTACGGTACCCGATGCGAGACCCAACAGGTTAGAGGACTTAGGCTGTGGGGGAGGGGATCCAGCATAGAAGGGGAGTCTTAGGGCTAGGCTGCAGGGAGGGGATAGAGCTTAGAAGGGGAGTCTTAGGGTTAGGCTGCAGGGAGGGTATGGAACATAGAAGAGTATTTTTAAAGTTAGACTTCTGGGAAGGGAGTCTTAGGGTTAGGCTGCGGGGAAGGGAGTTTTAGAGTTAGGCTGCGGTGATGGGATGGATCAGAGAAGGTAAAGGTTAGGGTCAGACTGCGGGGAAGGCAGGGTTTACGTTTAGGCTAATGGAAGGGGAGTGTTAGGGTGAGGATTAGGATAAGGGTTGGGGTTAGGGAAATACCAGTCAGCGCTGGGGATTCCTTCTGGGGATCTTTGATTAGATGACGCCAGTGGGGCAGGAACATTCAGTTGTGGTACAACATCACAAATGGGGTGTCGAAAACCGTCTTAAAAGGGCCGTTCTCAGTGGCCGAACCACACCCACATAAGAGAGAAGATAAGATATGTATATAAGATATATACATATAAGATATATGTGTATATACATATAAGATATATGTGTTTTATTCTGTTCATGTTTTAGTTTGTTTTTCAAGCTATTCATTCATGTAACAGTTTTAAAGACAAAAACTGGGTACACACTATGCAGTTATTGGCCCCATAATTGTATGGTGTGTATGCTGAGCCAATGTGTCTGCATGCTGACATAGCAGTCTGGAAATACATTTGCATGATAATCAGATTGAATTGTTTCCATATCAGGATAGCACAGTGCAGTCAGGAGCTCGGGACGATTGTTGTGCAGGGTATACACTCTTTACTGTTTCCATGGCTTCCGGATCATAGCTGGAGAAATTGTAAAACTCTTTAAAGTGTGTACACAGCAGTACATTTCCACAACTTATTAACTTTAAGTTATTGTCTGACCTACAATGTGATTCATAGAAATCAGGAGATTAATAGATCCTTAGCTTTCCATTCTTACCTACAGTAAGACTACTTATTATGTTATATGAATTTGTTAAATCAACATCCGCAGTTCTCACTTTCATGTAACACAACCCTGTAAGATATTTGCTGCATTTGTTTCCGGTGGCTCTATTAAAAAGTCGTCAAACAAACACAGGACATCTGACTCCTGTGTAATTGAGGTCCATACTCTTGAGATGTATATACAGAACTGAAAGAGATCAGGTGGTATACATATTGTTGATGTGTGACAAAACGTCCATTTGCAGTGATTTTAATATTTTTTTATAAAATGGACGTTTTTTTAAAAGCAACACTCATAAGACAGGATTGGAAAATCTACCCCACACATCAGATTTTGCCTTTAAGAATATTTCCATTTTTAATACACTGTAGCTGTAAATTTTGCTGATTTGGTATAATATAAATAATATGGTATAAGACATATAGCCTGAGGGTTCCATAAGGCCTCACAACGTCTCCCATCTCACAGAAGGTTTTTATGGTAGAGCATAGCAGAAAAACTTTATTTAGTTAAGATTTTTTTTTTTATTCTGGATGTCATGTTCTTTGTTTGACTTTCTTGGAAATTATTGCATTTATGCTTTTTTTTTCTGCAGTGAAAGCATCAAAACACCTTTATAATCTTATACAAAGTTGTGGTGTGTTTATTTTTCTTATTTACTTGCTTGTTCCAAGCCCTGAAATATTAAGGTGTCAGGATATGGAACATATAGGGAAGCTTTGAATGTAGAACCTGATTCAGACTTGCGCACAAAGGATCTTTTTGCTTTTGCAGAAAGCCTGTGCATGTGCACCCACCGCGCTTCCATTACGGATCTTTATCCTCCTGGGCGTAATTCACCCCTTACGTACTGTTCAGATCTCTGCACTCCATTTTACGTAGACACGTAGTGGAAATATTAAGGGGTGTGGGTCGCCACTGCGAAAGACACTTTTTCGAAAGGCAGAGGCAAAGCAATCAATCCTAAGAACATCAAAGACAGTGCTGCGACTGGTAAGTCTAAATTTAACCCCAACCCTTACTCTAATTCTTACCCTTCCTTCCCCGCAGCCTGACCCTAACCCTCCCTTCACCGCAGACTAACCCTTTAGTTGCATGACCTTAACCCTAACCCTCCCCTTCCATGACTTTAACCCTAACCCTCCCCTTTCATTACCCTAACGTTAACACAGTAGTGGAGCAAGGGAGACAGTAGTGGAGCCAGGGAGAAATGTATGTATTTATTTATCTTATGATTGCAACAGTTTGGAGGTTGCTTTATATGGATTAACTTCCAATATAAAGATAGGGATCGCAGGAGATCCAAAATAGGTTGAACTTGATGGACTGTTGTCTTTTTTCAACCTCATCAACTATGTAACTATGTAAATCTCCCTTTCCCACAGCCTAACCCTAAAAGTCCCTTGAGAGTGTTACTCACCTCTCGGGTCTGGCGGGAAGGGTCTGCGGAGGTAGCATTTGCAAAAAAAGTCTAAAATGGCTGTGTTTTTTAAATAAAGACAGCTGAAAATGAGCTTTCAGCTGTCTTTACTCATAAAACAGCCATTACTCGGCGGCGACTCCGTCCCATATTAAGGCAGGGTCCTTCCATCGCACGCTTGGAGCAGAAGCGGAGATCTGGAGCTGGTCATAAGTGTTGTGCATACTTTTTGGAAGTGAAAACTGCTCCTTGATCAGTGCGGACATGTAAGAGAGACACAGATGTGCAAACTTGCTTAGAACAAATACACAGCAAATGTATTAATGTATATACTTACAGGGGCAGGGCCAGGAAAGTCACAGCAGATCAATGATTACAATCACTGGACCCGATCCAGAATCACATGGAGTTGATAATCCCTGCCCTGTAAGTCTGTACTGTATTTTGTTGTTGTGGCACCTTATAAATAAACGATAATAATAACGATAATAATAATGATAATAATAATAATAAAGTTTGCATGTAAGAGTCTCGTGCGCTCCCATGACACACCCCTCTCATGGTCGGACTTTAATTTCTCCACCTGTATCTCTTGTCATACAGAATGCCATGTCCTACAGAAGTGCCTAACTCAGCCCATACTGTACAAATGAAATGCCTTCCACCGACTACAATGTATATAATCAATGGCACGGAGTGTTGTCACGCCCTGATGTATGGAACAGTGACGTGTAACATCCGCAGTGTGCTCGCACAGCCTGACTTATGCACGGCGATTGCGCAAGCCAGCTGACGTTTTTAATTCAGGCCCCGGCCCACTGCGTAGAAACCTGCATCCTGTCCCTTTAGATCAATGACATAGACGTTTGGGAGGAGCATCGGATGTCAGGAATGGAATTACCAGGTAATATTTTTCAGGGCTGTCAAGTTGGTTCATATCTGAGAACGTCTTTAGTGGCCCTCTTAAAGGAGTAGATAATACTACACACATACAGAGTCTACAGAGAGTTAGAAAGAAATTATTGGCCACATAAATCCTTAGCAAGGATAGCATTGTGAGGCTCAGAAATCGATGTGTGGCTTGGGATTCAGAGACTGTACTGTGTGTAATAAATTGCAGTGTTGTGATTTACACATACAGACACGCAATGCTCAGCAGAACTGTAACTGCAGATTGTTTGTAGCCCACGCGTGATGACTGGGGCATAAAAATGGGATGCCATTAAATACATGACATAAGAGAAGCATGTGACAAGGGTAGCATCTGCTGTTATAGTGCGGATCTGAGAGGATGTTCAGACGCCAGTGGCGAGCCTCATGTTGTCTGATTTACTCTGCTCATATCTGCTTTATTCCTGCCTACCTGCCAGCTTTGCTGCTCTCTCTGCAGCGTAAAGACCTTAGTGCCCTTCATGGTGTGGCAGCGAAGTGCACATGATTCAGCACATCCTCCTGTGCAGCTGTCCCTTTGTGAGCACTTGTTAAAACAAAACCTTTTCTTCCTGTACAGTGTGCTGTGTGCAGCCCTCCCCAGTGTAATATAGTAATGAATAATGTGAGCAGCGGGAGCACGCAATCATTTTCAGTGTAATACTAGCAAATAAACTAGAAGTGGCAGGTGATTGATGCCGGGGTTTCGCAGCACTGCTGAGTTTAGATATCCCCTTTTATCTGCTTTAATGACTAGATTTCCCATCTATCACTGCTTACGCCCTCTAGATAGTCTATAAGCAGTATACAAGTGTAGATTGTTAAGCAACGTGCTGAAAACACATCTTTAAGTACAAGGATCGTATTCATAGCTTAGAACCAGTGCAGACTTCCGTACGCATGTGCAGTACCATTTTATCTGCAACGGAGCGCAGCTGAGGGCGGATCATACTTGTGAATCATAAATTCTGTACGTTAGCCTCCGCAGGGTAAGTATGAATACGGTCCCAGGTGTTTTTTACGAGTGTCGGTCCCCGTAGAGAACGGCCCTATTTCGAAAGGGCCGTTCGCTTCCAGCTAATTCCGTACTGGCTGGGATATCGATTGCTTATGCCTCGGTGAGGCATAGCAATCGATCCCCGGAGCACCAAACACAGTTGAAAGTTGAGTTTCCCCCAACCCGCTCCCAAACCCCCCACAGTCTAATCCTAAATCCACCTCACAGCCTAACCCTAAGTGTCCCCCCACCGCAGCCTAACCCTAAGTGTCCCCTGATGCAGCCTGACCCTAAGTCCCCAGCGGTGACATTTCCGAAAGTGAATGGGTGAATATGCAAATCGCATACTCACCAATTCATAAAAAAAAGTGTGAGAGGGCTCGCAACGAGAGCTACAATTGCGGGGACTCGCAACATTTTTTTCCAACAGATATTCAGCTTTTAACCTGGGCACACAATGCCTGGTTTTTCACAAATATTGTGTAGATCATACGATAAACGATATATGTGATCAGTGTCTATTATCCAACAATAATTGGATTCAAAGTACATCACATCATTTAATCTGATCTTTTAAACCGGTAAATCGTGAGTAGTGTGTGTGATAATAGTTGTTAGTGAAATCGTTAAATATATTACATTGTGCGAAATTTCATGTAGTGTGTACCCAGCTTTATAGATGTATCATACACTACAACTCTCGCATCTTACAGGTGCTGGCTGCTTTGGAAGGGGTACAGTTGTCTGTTTTGAAGCCTGGCCCATATTAAGTGTAAGGAAAAGATTTTGGGTTTTTAATTATAAATATAGAAACTGATAAGCTATTTGCATCAATCTTTAGAAAAGGACTGTTTGTACCCCTCATAAACTAATTCAAATAATGTACATATTTTGTTAGAGCTACAAAGAGACTTTCACTATATAGCTGAAAAAAAGATGCTGCGGTTTACTTTTACTGATAGTAAAAGGCAGGGTCAATGCGCCATTGCATGGGCCAAGTCTTGTCCTAAGGCTTACATTTCCCAGCCTGCGCCTGGTATGATATGTATAAAGAAGAATTTCTCTCTAGGGCAGACACCCTTTTAGGGCTACTGTAATCTAAAATAAAGATAAATAAGCAAAATATGATGGAAAATCTTTTGATATGATAAATATAACAGAGCATTTTTGGAGACTTTTCTGTTTATAAATGTAACAAAAATAAAACTACAATTTCTGATGTATTGTCAGGACCTTCTAGATACAACACAGGCTTCTGTTTCATGGGGCCTCATTTACTAAAGTCGATTTTGGCTTGCGATTATTTAAAAAAGCACTGTATTCACTAAGCGACGCTTTTGATTGGCGATTCTTAATCGCCGTCGATAAGCATCGATTTTTCAAGGTATAAATTGCGGTGCCTTTCTATAGAATTCTTAAAAAAAACAAAAAAAACAAGCACAGCAAGGTTGTAAGGCTTAGCATGCCTGCGCTGTTAGAACTACAAGGCTTAGCATTGCTGTGCCTTGTATTAATATCAGCGTCAGCATGTAAAGCCTTAAAACCATGCTGCGCTGTAGCTGCTGTTTCTAAAATAAACAGTTACAATGCAGTCGTCAGTCTTGGGAAGATTTGCTAGTAGTTTTTTCTGTCTTTAAAGTTTTTCTTCTCATGTTGATTGTAGATTCTTGTCCGTTTTCTTGTAGACGATGGTCTGGTGCTTGCAGCTGGTCTTTGTCCTCCTATGTGACTTGACCCGACGTCATGCTTCATCTTCTGGAGCGTCGCTACTAATGACCATTCGGTCACTAGAGGGCACCCTTTTATAGAAATGATGACGTCATTTACATTAGTGGGCTCTAGTGAGCGCTTTAGTGTTTCTGACGTCATTATTTCTATAAAAGGGTGCCCTCTATTGACTAAATGGTCATTAGTAGCGGCGCCCTAGAAGTTGAAGAAGCATTACGTCAGGTCAAATGACATAGGAGGACGAAGACCAGCTGCAAGCACCGGACCATCGTCTACAAGCAAGCGGACAAGAATCTACAATAAACATGAGAAGAAAAACTTCAAAGACAGAAGAAACTACTAGCAAATCTTCCCAAGATTGAGGACTGCTAAATGGTGAGTCCTAAATATTTTTTATTTTTTATTGCAACACACTTAACATAACAAATAGGTTTTTTTTAAACAGTGTTGCCACCTGTGTTTATTTAACATTTAAAGGGGAAACATTATGCATTGTAACGGTTTATTTTATTCTGTCATGTATCGATATGTATATTATGTATGTTTATTTTGAACTGTGTTTTTTTAGCTACAGCGCAGCATGGTTTTAAGGCTTTACATGCTGATGCTGATATTAATACAAGGCACAGCAATTCTGAGCCTTGTAGTTCTGTCTGCGCAGGCATGCTAAGCTTTACAACCTTGCTGTGTTTGGCTTTTTTACTAAATATATTGACATGTGTTTTTCTATTCAAGTGTGTGTGGCTTTCTATGAAAGCGCAACACACAAGGCACTTTTTTTTCCAGTGCTTTCTGGACGAACTAAAGGCGATTTAGTAAAATCGCCTTTAGTGAATCCGGCGATTACTATGTTTTATATGGCAAACAGCTGGACGATTTTTGTCCAGTGATGTTTGCCTTGTCGAATTTGCTAAAGGTTCAAGTCCCGGAACTTTGCTTTTAGTTAATACAGCGATTGCATAATTGCCGGCAAAGTCCCGGGAGTTTGGGCGTTTTTAGCAAAAGCGACCTTAGTAAATGAGGCCCATGGAATGAACCATCATGCATTAGAAAGAAGCTTATTAAATCATAGGAAATAATAGACCCAATGAGACAATATAGTAGTAGTAGTTCAGCCCTCACAATGGATCTTTTTACACTGCATGTAGATAAGTCATTTAAAGACTACAGCTATAACTTAGCCTCATTATATTGGTTTGTTTGATGAGGGCTTTTACACTAAGTAACAGCATAGAAATATGTAGGCTATAAAAACAGACCAACAAAAAATAATCCTGATAAACTGATCAGAAACCTGAACGTACAGAGTTAAAAATGAGTAAATACTGCAGACAGACTGGTATGTGATGCATTCCTTGTAGTGAGCCACAGACATGCAGAAGTAATGAGCTCACAGGGTGTTTGTAGCTAAAAACAGTACACATGGATTGTGCTCCAGCACACTTTACTGAAAAGAAACTGCATTCCAGGAAAGGAACTATACATAATACATGATCAACACAGGTTACAGAAGTCACTTTCTAGTATATCACTACTGTA
>WWET01000077.1:1064615-1081662 GCA_011038615.1 Limnodynastes dumerilii | reverse complement strand
GGTGAAGGCTACCCTAGCTTCGCCCGGCGTAAGGAAGGGGCCATACGCTCACACAGGAGCGTATGGCCGCCTAGCCCGCCCCCCTAGACTAATTTACTTACCTCCCCCCGCCCTCCAGGAGTAACATGAGCGTTGGGACGCTGGAGGATCGTAGATCGGGCGTTTCCATAGTAACGCCGGGCAACATCTGCCCGGCGCATGCGCATTAGAGCTACGGCCGCCGTACTAGCGATGGCGGCCGTAGCTCAGGATCAGGCCCTATGTGAGCACCCAGTTGAATCCCTTCCACCTCTATTGCTAAACTTTCATCTGAATGTTCGGATTTGTTCAAAGGATTAATGTCTGTAGGATATATGACTGTAATATATTCCTTGTCGTATATATGTGTTTGTTGCTTGTAAATGTGTCAAACCAATATGATAAGAACCCTGGAATAGTGTTGTAGGACAGGTACATTGGTCCCAGGTTTCTGACCTACTTACTTTAAAACCTCAGAAAAAGAACAGCTATTATGGGGAGGAAAAGGGGGGTATATTTGGAGACCGCTGGAATACTTACCCTAACACCATCTTCAAATGGCGTTTTTTAACGTGTCGGCGCTGATTGTTAAAATCCACGCTGACACTTAGTAAATGCCGGCCCGCGTTCATTAGTGTGGGCCGGCGATCGGGAGGGTTAATGCGATCGTCGCTATGGTTTTCATGGCGATGATAGCATTGTAAATATGGACTTATTCGTTTTCATATGATAAAGCCCATGTTCACACAAAAACGGACTTTATCATATGAAAATGATCTTAGTAAATAGAGCCCTTAGGCTTATGTAAAAGTGATCCTCAGATATGAATGAAGAGAGAGAATGGGCTTCGTTCATTAGGTTTATTTTGGGTTGTCTGGGCCTGTAGCCTAAGTGTAGGCTAATTAACGTTTGCACCTGCGTAAGGGTGTTTAGATGGACATTCACTCTCTCACTGAATGGGCAAAGAGACTGCGGAGTCTTTGGACTATATCCTAACCTAGTAACGCATACACTAAGTACGGAAGACTGATTCAGGATGATACTGTGCATGTGCAGTACCATTTTCTCCACCATGGAGCGCAGGATTAAAGCACCCCGCAAGGTAGGCGTGCCCTCCCCCCATGTGTAGGAGATACACATGGGGGTCAGCAGTGGCATGCTAATACTACAGTAAGAGCTTGGCTAAGCTCTTACGTATGATGCAGTATTGCGCATGGAAGGGTTTTAGCTTTTGCAGGGGAGGCTACTTTACGAGTAATATGAATCCGGTCCTGTGAGAGAGAAAGAATGCTACCGTGCATGGTGCAAGTGAGCAATATTTACTGTGATGTGAAAGGAGAAAACTGGCACATGCAAGTCCCATGTGTTAATAGGCAGTGATGCAGACTGCTTCTATCACTGTCACAAGGTCTAAATTCTACATCTCTGGTCGCAATGCTGGCCAGTATTTGTCAAGAATGGCATCTGGCTGTCATTCATAGTAAGTAGCAATTTGATTGGTTATTGCTTAGTATTTAGAGCCTATTTAAACCATACCTCCAACCATCTCGTTTTTTCAGGAATGTCCAAATTTGTGGGCCACAGGGGCTTATGCAAAATAGGTGGAGTTTTGGCCAAATATGGTCATAGTGGGTGGAACTTGCTGGAGTTAAGGTGGGACAGACGGGCTTGTCCTACTTTGGGATTCTTAATGTTGTGAGGTTTATTTCAGCTTGGCCTATTGCTGACAGTGATCTGATGGTCTCTTGTGTGCTTTTTTTTTCCGACTTAGGTCATTAATTTAAATATCTACAACCATTTTCCAAGCTTTTATCATTTATTTGTATTTAACATTATTGACTAAAGTGAAACCATATTTAAAGAATATGTAAATGAAACTACATTTTATCTGGGTATCTAGCTTCTGCATGTTTATTTTTTCTTTTTATGCTTAATTTCTAGTTTAAGCCCTGTTACATGCCGACGGTGCGTAATGTTAACTCCTTACCTCCTCCATGGTGCGCAGAAAACCTCCCCCAGCATCCTCCATATGCATGTCGTCACAAGGGCTTGGCGGTATGCAAATTAGCCATGTGGAGAGCTGTGCCCATCGGGCTGGCACACGTGCATATGCTGTCTTCTTCCTCCTGTGTCTTTGCTGTTGCCAGGACAACTCCAATAGTGCCCTGGCGGGGGGATATGGTCCAATCAGAGGCTGTTAGCCTCTATTTAAGTCCCGGCAGTGCTTCCCCTCGCTACCAGTTAAAGTGTCAGCCAGTCTGCCTGTGCTTGTTCTTTCTCTCTCTCTCTGCTCTAGTCTTTAGAATGATAAGGGAGCTGCATTGCTATAGCAACACATACACAATGCCTGGACACAGTGGTCCGGCACTGTGTATGTGAAATAATACAGTGTCCGGCATATTACTATTTCTATAGTTACATTATATTTCAGCGGCACAGAAATTTAATGTAACTGTAGATATTTATTCCGGGACATTCCAGACGCCGGTCTCAATTTACCGGACTGTCCAGAGTAATCCCGGGTAGGTGGTAAGCCTAAGCGTTATCCCTGCATTCTATCCCTAATCGCTGACTCTCACTATTGGTAATGGGTAAATAGATACCTGTTCGCAATAGTAATTTTTTCATTTCGTCCTATTTTGAACAATACAGTTGCCATTCAGCTGGCGGCTGTATTATGCTCAAAACTGGGCCGTTCTCATCAGCAACTGTATCGTTACCCAAATAACTAAGTATAAATGGGGGGAAAAGTGGGTGACGAATGTAACCAGTTTACTAAGCTTAATTATATTTCATCATTATATTTCTTCTAAGGACTGAAAGTTGTAAATACCAGTATGTGCCCCAGGTAATTAGGTGCATTTGTCTACAATGCAATTCTCTGCACTCCTGTTTTTTCTGTTGTTTACAAATGATCTTTACAACTGTTTGCAGCAATCATTACTGACTTATTATTTCAGTGTTCTACATCTAATTACAAGAAACGCTACCAGTCATAGACATACACCAGTTCATCATAACCAAATGTTTCCTGCTGGGAGACAGAAAATGAAAGCTGCATTTATATTCTGTCAAGCCATGACTGCAATACTTGTTTTATTGCTTTGGGGATTACCTTTATTCACACTACATTTTGCAATGCACAGTCAGACAGGCAGTGTTTGATATTGTGTACTTGCTATTAATACTTGTCCTTTTTCTGCTTTTAGAAGTATCTAGATACCATCCATATAATTTTTAATAATCAGCATAATGATTAATCAAATTAATGTCATTGCTTCTTATTTTATAGTGCAGGGCTGTAATCCATTTCCTTAATGGAGTCCTAGCCTCCCTCTTTTGCTTCTCATTTTCTGCTTTGAAACAAAACAGATCACACCTAATTTCATATTAAGCACTGTCTCTCGATGTACTAGTGACACTAAGCACCCATTAGTGTCTGTTTAAGACGTTTCCCAAAAGCTTCAGTTGCACTTAACCCTTAGTTTGCCTAAAAACAGACTTCATGTCAAAAAAAGAAGTCGCCCCTTAGACAGGGTTTACAAAGGTTCTACGAGATAGACTGAAAATAAATTCACACCAGGAAAATAAGGCACAATTAGTTATGAAGGCCAGGTAAACACAGGGTTTCTGGCTCTCCCAGAATATCTGAGAACAGGGTTGCCATCATCAAATGATAGGCCCAGAACCCAGCCGCGGGCCCCGCCCCCCTAGTTGACATCATTGGTGACGTCACTTAGGGCGGGGCACGACAGACAAGCTTAAACGGCGGGCCGGAGTGCAGGGAAGAAATTCCCTGCACATTGGCCAGCTACTGAATAGCTCTGTGGAGCAAGTATCGGCAGTAGGATATCTGCTGCTACAGAGCTAGGTAAGTATCGGCGAGCCCCCATCAGGTAAGGGCCCAGGACAATAATCCCGGCTGCCCCCCCCTGATGGCGGCCCTGTCTGGGAAGACTCCCAAAATTCAGGAATTTCCCAATATCCCAGGAGAACTGGGAAAACTCCCGCAATGAGCTTGCGTCCTGCCCCCCTGGTTTTCAACACTAGTTGCAGTTCTTAGTGTTACTAGGGATTGGACGGGACATGATGACCTAATTTGTGTCATCAAGCCCTGTCCCCATTTCTAGTAATACTATGAAAAGTGTCAGTGATGGACAGGAAATTTTTTGCATTAATTGCGTCAAACTGCCATCTCCGGGTAAGCAATGAACAGACAAGTGTTTATAACTTGTGTACAACAGGAAATAACAAAATGGTTAAATGTCAGCTTTATAGGTTTACATTGGTTTATAGACATGAAAAAATTCCACTTGGTATAGATGAGAGGTGTTTCTGTTGTAGGTGCTTAAAACCATAGGATCTGGTTATTACAATAATTTTGACCTGATTACTCCTTCCTGCCTTGCAGTGCAGCGAGTTGCATCATAAAACACTGGATATATTTCGCATCAAGACTAAGGAAAGGTGCAGTCACTTCTGCAACGTATCCCTTATATTTTTGTTTTGTTTTAATTTGTGTACCCACTGGTGACCCTCCCCCAACTCAGTAGTCTAGAATCTAGTGAGCTCCACTCTTGTATCCAGGGTTGCCGACTTTTAATAGCTTCCCTCTGGGATCAGAGATCATAGAATAGATGCATGCAGGGGCAGGGCTTAATGGTGCAATTTATGCAAATTGTGCCATTAAGCTCCACCCCATGGCTATCAATTACCCTTTTCGGGGGTTTCATAGGGATGGGGTGGGGCTAGATGATAACATTTGCATCATCAAAGTAAATTAGTGTTGCCAGGCAGGGGGCAGGACTTGAGGCCGTGGTTTAATGGAAACCACAAGCCTCAAGTCCCTTGCGGGAAATTTGTCGAGCTCTCCTGGGATACTGGGAGAACTGCCCGAATTTCGGTAGTCTCTCAGACAATCCGGGAGAGTCGGCAACTATGCTTGTATCCTTTTCTTTTATCTCTGTGTCTATAATGTAGTAGTACAGCATTGAAAAGTAGAAACAGAGACACAGTTTGCCATCTGTGTGCATGCAACTGTTCTGTGAGTTCTTTTCAAAGCCACAGACACAATTACAATATAAATGTTATTTTATCATACATATTATTCAGTAATGTACGGATTAATCTCCTTGTATTCTATAGAAACCAGATAGAAGCTGTATTATTGATCTGTTTGTTTTATTTACCAGTGTACACTGGTGTAATCTGTCTGCTCTGCAAAAAGCCAGGTCAAGGATAATAATCCTCACCTAATCCACTGTCTAATTTCAGTTTAACTCCCGTTGCTTTTCTATCCCTTTCTCTAACCTTGGCACAGTCATTTATCTGTGCCGATCAGGCTTTTCATACAGAAGCTGGAGATGTCACTATCCCAAAGCAATTCCTGGAAAGATGTGTTCTCAAATAATTTGTATCTCTGAGGACTCTGTATTGTAAATGTCCTAGCAATCAGCACTACATTCATTTCTCATTCATTGTAGTTTTCAGAGGTGTAATAGAATCTTCAGGCTGAATGTTACATTTATTGCTTTATGTTATCTTGATTGGAAATCTTTAAGGATGTACATTGGTACAAATTTATACGAGGTTTATGTTTTCAATACTTTATAGAGGTGTTTTTTTTATATGTAGATAGTTATTTGATTCTTTTTTTGGGGTTGGATAAAAGCTCTATATTTTTTGTGACTTAAAACACGTGACTACATCTCAATTGTTATTAAAGCCATTTATTCACAGTCAGTAAGAACGCTGTCTAAGGGGGCACGTAGGCTAGTGCAAACAGGCTCATAACAAAAATGGTTTTATTGGAATGCAGAAATTTTTACCTTGTGCCACACTACATAAAACCAGTTAATCCTTTTTCAAGGGTATTTATTTATTGGTCAAATGAAATAATTATATCTGGTGCAACACTTGATGCTTGCAGATATGTTGCATCGTTTTTTTTTAAAACAAATGTAAATACAAGTTACAAGGCAAAACAATAGTTGGGAGTGGCCCTCAACCCACTACTGATACAAAGGTCAATTGTAGATAAAATATTAATAGAGTGGATAAACAATGCTGTCCTGTGATTCATACACACAGATAAATGGAAGCAATGCTGGTGGGGAGTGGCCCTCAACCCACCAACAACATATATACAATATAAAATGCAATAATGCAATGTGATAAATAGAGTATCGATCAATAGCAAGTTGCCGCGAAAGATATAGTCATCAGGGGTTAATGGGGTAGATCCAGAACTCTGCTTGCAATATGTTTACTAGCGTAGCGTATTTACGTGTGCGTACCTTCTATACACTCCCCTTGGCACACCCCTTGAATGTACGTATTTTGTCCGAGTTCCGCTTTCCAAACCCTACCTTAACTTTTGCCCACGTAACCGATGTCATCCACACATGTACGGATGGGCAACACGTATTTACCTAGCTAAGCACGTCCATACTGTACAGTTTAGAAACAAACCCCCGCCTACATAGCGTATTTCAGACGTATTTTTGACTCATGTAAAATTGGCACACCCACACGTACGGATTTACGCGACAAATACGTGAATGGCCCATACGCTCACATTTATGCTACAGCACGCCCATACTGTACAGTTTAGATACAAACCCCGCCTACATAGCGTAGTTCAGACGTATTTTTGACTCACGTAAAATTGGCACGCCCACACGTACGGATTTACGCGACAATACGCGAATGGCCCATACGCTCACATTTATGCTACATTACGGAGCGTATTTTCTATGGTGTGCATGCGCAGTACTTACCAAAACACGATTTTATGTGTCAGGCACGTGTAAATTCGCTCACAAGCGTTGTTCTGGATCTGCCCCAATGTCTTAGGCTATGCTACACTGATAGAACTACAAGGCTAAGCATTGCAGTTACACTAGGGGCTCTAGTGTTTCTGACGTCATCATTAATATAAAAGGCTGCCCCCTAGCGACAAATGGTCATTAGGAGCGCCACGGAAGAAAAAGCAGGAGCCTGTCCTCCTGTCAAGTACCGAAGAGCCTGAGGAGCGGAACACACCACCTGAGACGTCACTTCTAGCAACTGGCGGACAGTCTGCAAGCAACTGGAGAAGATTCAACTCATCAAGCAACTCTTCCCAAGCATGATGACAGCAAACGGTGAGTGTCAAATTTTTTTTATTATTTTTCTACACCACACAATACATTCTGATACATTTAGTATAGGACACGGTGGTCACGGGAGGTAAGTGCACACATTAGAGGGCATTATTAGGGAAAATGTTTATTTTACATACACACTTATAGTAATGTATAACTGGATGTTTTGATCAGACAATTAATTTTTTTTTACACGCACCACACACACAGCGCAGCATGTTTAGAAGTCTTACCATGCTGACGCTGATATTACTATAAGGCTAAGCAATGCTTAGCCTTGTAGTTCTATCAGCACAGCATGGCTAAGGCTTTCAAGCATGCAGCTCTTGCATTTTACAAACAGAAAAACACGTTAAATAGATTGTCATGTGTTTTTCAGGCTCTGTGTGAGACGCTTTCATTGAAAGCACCCAACACAGCCTGCGAGTTTGTTTTCAGTGATTTGCCGACGAGCTAAAGGCGATTTAGAGCTGTATGTTTTCAATGCCAAACATCTGGACGATTTTTGTCCCACGATGTTTGGCGAGTTGAATTTGCTAAAGGCAAAAGTCATGGGACATTGGGCCTGATCCAGAGCTACGAAATTGGCCGATTTCGAGCGAGCGTACGACCGTTTTTTGCGTATTTTCGTACGAAAATTCGCACTGCGCATGCCCAGTATGACAGCTTCCGGTCGGCTGGACGACATGAGCGGATAGCGGTCGTATTGTGTGCGAAATATTCGCTCGAGGGGCGTGCGTTCAGTACGACGGTCGCCTGGGCGCTCGTTTTACTACACGGAGGCGGGGATAGCCATTTAAATTGTACAGTATGGGCGTGCTAAGCCCGTACGCTGAGCGTATTATGTGCGAAAATTCGTACGGCCGACGGTAGTACCTAGTGTAGGGTATAGCTGCCGTAAGCAGGTACTTTACAATGGGAGTGTTAGGGGCGTGTATGTTTATTCGCACGGTCGAACGTACGCATTCGCCCGTCGTGCGAAATTTCGTAGCTCTGGATCAGGCCCATTGCCTTTGGTGAATACGGTGATGGCCAAATCGCCTCCAAACTCACGGGAGTTGAGGTGATTTGGCCAAAATCGCCTTTAGTAAATATACCCCTTGGTGTTGAATAGAGTTTACATAGGCTGCAGCATAGTCAATGACAATCTAAGAGCAGAATCGGAGCAAGGATCCAGGCTACTGTGTGAAGATATGCTACTTCACCCCAACCTTAAAATTCTGTTCCTCCCTTAAAATGGGGATGGTACAAAAGTCTGGATAGTACAGAGGTTCCTTAGCATGCACTCACTGCACTACATACTTCCCCATTCCAACATAGTTAATTGCTTTCTGCTTCCTACTTCACCACTGGAATTAATCCCAAGACAGAAGTCAGGAACAAGACAATGCAGGTCCAACATGCGGCACTTGCACGTGTGTTTTAGCTAAAAGCAGGTGTTTTCCGATACTAGCAATCAGATAATGTCCCAGTTTCATGAATCTGGACTCGGCCCTTTGTCTTTTCTAGCTAGTCATCACTCTGTTTGGCATATACTTATTTATAAACCTGCAGAGAAAAATATCCTTTATTTCTCTTTGGGGGGTGGTGGGGGTGTGAAAATCACTGGAAATACAACAACTGAGCAAAACTGGCTTTAATGTGTAATGTGTATAGCTTCTAACTGTATTGCCTTAATGCTGTCTTTCAATTTTGTTTTGGCTCCTATACGACATATGATTCTTGTAGACTGCTCTGTGCAAGAGCAAGGTTGCCAAGAAAGGATAATAACATATTTTACACTCAGCAGGTGAGTAAGCTCAGCAGCTCAGAAAAGACAGGACCAATTAAGGTTAAAAGCCATCAGGGCACCCAGGCATAGTGTAACGGAGCACATTACAGTAAAGAGCTTTTTCCAAAACATGAGCTGACACCCAAGCTGCTGTTTAAGAATTGGTCTTCCTTTATGTGACATTGTTTATATTTCATTTATATCCTCCCTCATACAAGCACAACCTGCAATGCTGATCAAAGCAGCTTTGAAGTGTCAAAAAAATGAATCACTTGGATTCCCTTTACATTTGCAACGCTCAGAGTGTGCAAAAATGCAGCTTTTCTGCAAACGTCGGTTTTGAAGAAGTCTATATTTGGTCCTTTATTAAATTATTATTATTTAAAGTAGATACTTTAGTGAACAAAATAAAAAAAAAATACAAAATTATTGTATTATTATTTAATGAGAAATTGATATTTTATGAGAATATGACTTGTATTTGCCTTCCTTTAAATTATAGTTACTGGAATGTTTCAAAGACTTCTAAAATATGGGCATTGCTCATATATGGACTTGATAACGTGATTTAATGCAAATCAATGCCTCAAGCCACGCCCCTCCTATTAAGGATGACAGCATTGATAGGTAGGAATTCACACAGTGGTTTGCAATAAATCATATCATTAAACCCTGCCCCATATTGACATCTCTTACCCCTACAAGATTTCCTTTAAGGAAGAAATAAAATGTTGGCATCTATGCTTTAATTTTTGCTCTTTACAGTTGAGTATTAGAGAGCAGATGTCCGCATTGGGGTATTATTCTTGATATACTTATATACTTTTCATTTGTGTTATTTGGGAGCTAGCATATAGGTTGTTATTATACAACTTCTAGGGTTTGGACAGTTAACATTAAAAGCATGGTTGCCTATTTTTGAAAAATCATTTCAGGGAGAAAAGTAAAAAGCATAGGGGCGGTGCCTGCGTCGCCGGTGGGTGGGGTGTGTGTGTTGTCCCTGTGTCGCTGGGAGGGGGTGGTCCCTGCATAACTGGGGTGCGGTCCCTGCGTCGCCGGGGTTTGTGTATGGGTGTCCTGAAAAGTATCCAGCCCCCCTCTGTATCTCCCATCATGTGCTTCCAGCACCCCTCAGAATTCCCCATCATGTGCCTCCAACCCCCCCTCAGTATTCCCCATCATATGCCTCCAACCCCCCTCTCAGTATCTCCCATCATGTGCCTTCAACCCCACCTCAGTATCCCCCATCATGTGCCTCCAACCCCCCCCCCCTCAGTACTCCCCATCATGTGCCTCTAACCCCCCTTGGTATTAGTCTCAAGCCCATTGCGGGAGATTTGTTGGCTCTCCAGGGATACAGAGAGAAATAGCTGAATTTCAGGAGTCTCCCGGGTATTTTGGGAGAGTTGGGAACACTGTTTAATCCAGCCTTAAGCCATTGGGTTCCTGACCCAGCACATATCAATATGTTATAAATGTCAGCACTACAGCAATGACCACAACAGGACATCAGCTCTCACACAACCTGCAAGCTGCCAGCATTAATAGTAAATAAAGGAGTATTCCCCATACAATGCACATAGCCTCCCTCCAGTCATACAGTGACAGGCAATACCCCATCTACCTGATGCTCCTGTGTCTTCCTGGGATCTTCCTGTGTACTGCCCTGTGTATAGAGAGGACGTGGGCATCTCTCTGGGGTATTCCTGTCCCTGGAGCCATCTGTAGGAGACACAGTGACTTAGACATTGTATCTATGTGTCATTACCAGATTCTCTGTGTATCTGGGGACCATTATATCACATGGAAGTGTCCTCTTACCCAGTGCTGGGAGGGTCTCATCTCCCACATTCTCCACCTTCACCTCCATGTCCAGCACCTTGTGTCCCTCTTGTCTTGTTTGCTTGCAGGATAATGAAGTCCACAAGAAAATGGCCGCCGCTGCCTTGCGCAGGACACATATGATGAAGCTACATTCACCTCTGGTGATAGAAGGCACAGGTCACTCCTAAGCGTCATCGCCCGAGGTCAGGGGAGCGGCGGCCATCTTGCCATGGCCTTAACGTGTGTTGACGTACAGGACATCCCCCCGCCTCTAAGGGCATCATGTCGTTTAGAGATTTTTGTCCCTGGTGATTACATATGGGCGGCCATTTTATCATAGTCTAGAGGCGGCCCATCGTTAAACAGGATGAATTAGGCTTATTTTTTGGCTTTGTATTACAAGCCGCAGACCAAGGATTGGCAATTTGGCAGAGCAGCAGCAGAGTAACAAGATTTACCTCAGGATTTACCAACATCCTTCCAAGGATTATAAATAATGTATATCTGACTTAGGCGCAGATCCCTAATCTACCAATATATATATATATCTATATCGCCCATACCCTCCAACATGACCCATTCCATTAGGTACAAAATACTCTGCTCCTGAGCTTCCAACCATTGGCGTATTTATAATGGGTGCAGGATGTGCAGTGCACCCGGGCCCCTCAGAACAGGGGGCCCTGTGGCATTCATCCTGCACCCAGGGTTGGCAGGGAAAGGGGGGACATTCGGGATCTATTTCTTCCCTCTAAGAGCTTCTGGAGGGAAGTAATAGATGTCAAATGAGCCCGCCTACCCTGCGGTGGGACTGTCCCTATTCGCAGGCTGAAAAAGGGGCGGGGTTTACAGCTCAGTTAGGCCCCGCCCAGGTCTGTGATGCTGGACAGTCCTGTCTCAGGTAAGGGGGGGCCCATGTACAAATCCTGCACAAGGGCCCCCTCACTTCTTAAACGCCCCTGCCCCCACCCCACATACTATAACCACACATTACCGCCCCTCACATACTTTAACCCCCAATAAGCTTTTATATGTGGCGCCTCTGCTTCTGAATGACGCATCACGCTGAAAACTGTGCTGTGTTGCCATAGCAACACATACACAGTGCTTGGATGCAGTGGTCCGGGCACTGTGTATGTGACAATACAGTGTCCAAGAATAATACTATTCCCGGACATTGTATCGTCTCTGGGAGAAAAGGGTGCTCTCCCGGGAGTCTGGAAGTCTCCCTGACATTCTGGGAGAGTCAGCAACCATAAGTAAAAGGTAGTTAAAGTTATAGGGGGAGGGGGAGAGGGAGAGGGAGAGAGAGATGTATTAACGTTATCTGTGTTCTAGTAATGTAATGTAGAGTTGTAGCAGACTAGTAATATGTGGCAGTGACTATTAACACAATGTTTGTCTTCTGCTAAATATATATGCTATTAATTTGTTGGCTATGGTGTGTGGGAAAACCGTAAATTTATTAAATGTTAATGATTTTCATTTATTATTCAATTCAATGCATGTTGGAGAAAATAATCATATTTTTAAAGATGAATACCATTGTTTTATTGTAAATGCTTTTAATTTGATAGGGGAGGAATCTATTATTTAAAATGGGAGTGATATTGATTTATATTTGCTGCTTTTTGCTTTGGTTTGCTATTACATTTATGCTGGTTTAGATGGCAAAGAAGTCTACTTGTGAAATGTGAACACAATTATTTTCTTGCTGGGGGGAACTGGATTTTTTAAAATCTATTTTACTATGAAAGCTATTGATTTAATGTCAGGTTTGGTTGAAGGTAAAAGGTCTGTTTATCATATATGATCCTTATTTAATGTAAGGATTGGTTTTGTGGAAAAGCCTTATTTATTAAACATAAAAACTATTTATTTTGGACTTACAAATAGACCTGTCTTTTTAATATAAAAGCCATTTTATTTTGCCGAGAAAAATTGATCTATCTGTTAAGTGTGAACTTTACAGAGGGGGGTTGGGAGATGGATACATAAGCTGAGCGATTACGCTCCCCTCTAAGAAAATCTTATTGCCGAAAATGGGACATCCGAAAGTTCCTTTTCGGATGTCCCATTTTCGAATACTTACTTTTTTTTTTATGAATGGGTGAGTATGCCGGCATACTTCACCCATTCACTTTTGCAATGCGCAATATCCCTCCACCACACCTCCGCTGCTGCACGCCAGACCAGGGATAGGTGAGTAAATTATTTGTGCGAGGTAGGGAGGGTTAGGGTCAGGCTGTAGGGGTAGGGAAGGTTAGGGTCAGACTGTAGGGGTAGGGAGGGTTAGGGTCAGGCTGTAGGGGTAGGGAGGATTAGGGTCAGGCTGCAGGGGAGGGACGGTTTGGGTCAGGCTGCAGGAGAGGGAGGGTTAGGGTCAGGCTGCCAGGAAGGGAGGGTTAGGAATAGGGTAGTGAGAGGGGAGGGTTAGGGTAAGAATTAGGTAATGGAGTGGGGGACTATTTTTTTTACTACTTTTCGCACCACGGAGCTTTCGGTGCTCTGTGGATCGATTGCTATGCCTCATTGAGGCATATGCAATCAAAATCCCAGCCAGTTGCGAATCTGATTTTTCAAAAATCAGATTTTCTATGCGGGGACCCACACCCTAAGCTGAGTACACACTATACAATTATTGGGCTGATCTGCTAATTGAATACTGTGTATGCATGACCCAGATCAGTTGTCCAACACTTCAAGCCTACTGCTGGTAGCATAAAATTGGGAGGGGTAAGTGATGCCAGATCCCCTAATATTCCTGCTACCAGAAATAAGTTAATTGTTGGTGGAACCATAGAAGGATGCACCTATAGCATGGGGCATGCCCATCATGTTTCTTGCTGGCTCAGGGCTGGGTCACATTCAAGAGGTTGAGTCTGCAAAGCTTTAGCTGGGTTTCCCTCCTAAGTACAGCATCTGTAGGCATTTGGTTGGAGGGTAATAATATGTATAAAAGTAGATATGACTATTATTTTGTTATTGTGAAACTACTGGTAGCATCATAACCTTTAGACTTCGCTTACGCAATCTACGTACAGAAATGGTACGTAGATAGAGTAAATAAGCTACTAAGCATGCGTAGTAGCTCAATTCTTAAAACAGCGTACGTAAGATGTAACTGTGAATCCGGACCATTATCTGACTTGTAGTCCCTCCACACCCCTGCTCCAAGACTTTCCAGATACCTGTAGCTCCTCAAAGAAAAAAAATGTATTAAAACAGGCACACTGTATAAATTATATGTATGAGTGCCACACACACTTACCCATCACTAAATGGCATTCAGCACTATAGCCCCCTAAGCAGACTAGCAGTTCCCACTCTGTAATATGTCACATGTTTGTAGTCCATATTAGGAGCTTCAATCATTGGTCTGCTTCAAACAAGTGTGTCCTACCAAATCCTTTTCTAAAACAGGAGCGTGGAATGTGCTTCCTGAACTTAAGATACGATTGGGTTGATTAAATTAATTATTTAGGCTTGAATCCACAGATCGGTTATTCTGCGCTTGCCTCCCTGAAAGAAAACATAAGTGGAGGGATCACTGAGCTACATTGTCAACACTTGCGTTTACCACGGGCACTCACATGGATGAACCTCTGACAGCCAGAGCCTAGGACAGCCCTGGGGCATAAGAGGAGTATTGAAAGCCTCTGAACTCCAACATGGACTCTTTGTGATGTGCCTAAGAAATGACAAGCAATAATGTTGTGCCTAGGATCAATCTGACTCCTTAGTCCAACTCCAAAGGCCAGATTTACTAAGCTGCGGGTTTGGCAAAGTGGAAATGTTGCCCATAGCAACCAATCAGATTGTAGCTGACATTTTTCTAGTATATAATAGGAAAGTGAGATCTAAAAGCTGATTGGTTGCTATGGGCAACATCTTCACTTTTCCAAACCCACAGCTTAATAAATCTGGTTCCAAATGTGCGTGCCCCAAGCCTCCACAAATTCTTGCAAATGCAAGAAAGAGCCTATGGAACAATGTATCGGGAGGTCTTTCAGATGCTTAGGTTAGAAATAATACATAGACAAGTTACTGGAATAATTCAGCCAGTGTCCACATCATCTAATCCATTGCAGTTCTGTGAGTTGTTTTTATTGTTTACCTTCACCACGTTAGACTGTTGCTTTCACGTGGATGATGCATTTATAATTCAAAGGAGTCTTTTGTATGACTGGAATACTTGTAGCCTTACTGCAGTTCCAGAGTTTATGAGACGTCTAGTGCACCACCATTATCTTCTGGGTTAGTGTTAATTTGTTCACAATCAGTTTCCATTCTCTGCTCTCTATATGCTGATTCTTGTATAAGAGCAACTTACCCCATGGCTGAGACAACCTAATGTTTGCAGTAAAGGTTAGTGGAAGCAATGGACCTGAAATAGAGGAACGTACATAAGAACTAAACCCAGCCCTTACTGTACAATTTAAATGCCTTCCCCCACCCACGATGCGTATTATTGGCTTGCGTAGGGATGTCACGCCATTTTGTACAGAGTTACGAACAAGTTACATACGATCATATTGCATTCCCATAGCCAGATTTATGCATGCTGTCGTTATTAAGTCTGGATCTGGGCCATAGCATACAAATTTAGCGCACTTTATTCATTCTGAATCCAGGACAATATTTGCTCTTTTTTTAGTTGCTCGGTACATATTTGGTTTAGTCCCACCTATATGAGCCTGCTTCCTGTTTCTTCCAGGGCTACTTTATTCTCCAATTTTGCATCTAGACGTTAGCAATCAGATATTATACAGATGAATATATTAATATAGATAACTGCATACATTTTTTTCCCAGTGTAATAAATGTTTATGATTTTTTAAAATATATAATACATATTTTTTAATGAAACATAGAAACGTAGAAAGTGATGGCAGATAAGAGCCACATGGCCCATCCAGTCTGTCTAGTTGGTTTTTTTAAAACTATACTGAATTTAGGCCCTATTTACCCTCAATTTAGTTTGAGATTTAGGCTATCTGCATATTTATCCCAAGCATATTTAAACTGATCTACTGTGTTAGCCTCAACTACCTCAGATGTGAGGTTATTCCACTTAACTATCACCCTTTCAGTGAAGTCATTTTTCTGCATATTTCCTTTGAATCTCCAGTTTATATCCATGCCCTCGTGTTCTATTACACCTCTCATATCATGTCCCCCCTGTCCCTTCTCTGCTCCAAGCTATACATGTTTAGTTCCTCTAGCCTTTCTCGGTATGTTTTGTGACACAGGCCATGGACCATTTTAGTTGCAGTTCTCACTGTTATTCTTTGCTGAACGTTTGAATTTATTTTATTTTGACTTAGCTATAGCAGCGAAACATCTGAACATACGCTTTTAGGTCCACATTGGTTCAACAAACTCCTGTGAAATAGCAATGACCAATTTCCATTAGCTGTCTTTTACATTTAAATCAAGTATATGCAATTGGCATTTTGTTTTTCTTTCAACAACCATATGAAATCCCTATGTGTACATTTACGTCTGTATGTTTGAGAAGCAAAGTGAAATGGAAAATGAAGCACACATGCCTGGCATAAATCAGCCAATAGTTTAGACTATCAAAACATTGAATGTCATAACCATAAAATCAGTGGAACATTTCCATTGCTCGAGGGTTCAAAACGAGTCCATTTAACTTCTAAAAATGACTGTGAATTGTTCATATGGGACCCACAGTTTTGTTGGCAGTGGGAAATATGGGTTCATCTTGTTTCCACATGCATGTTCATTCTTCTTTCACTTCACTCAGTTGAAGCAGTGTTTAGCGTTTTATTTCCCTGTTGTATCTCGAAACAGGAAAATCCATTTAACACAAAAAGAAGAGTGAAATGTATGATTAGGGGTAGAATATTGTATTGATGGACTGCATCCACAGCTTGAAAACAAGAGGAGAATCATGCGGAACGTATCATCTGGGCAAAACCAGGTTCAATTTCAGGGGAGGCAAATTTCATCTTTAGCCAACAGTTTTAGTTGAGAGGTGATGTTTCCCAGCTCAAGTCTAAACAACACATTAAAAGAAACTAAATCAAAGTATTCTTCCCATATGCAAAGAATAAAATGCATTTCAATTCCCCAAAAAATTCAACATGGTTTAGCCCAGGTGTAGAGTTCAACCTGATTTCCTTTCATTTTCAAACAGAGAGAAAACCCTTCAATAAACCCGTTACAGTGGTAAAACTACCGTAGTTGCAAGGGGGTGCAGCTGTTCTGTGATATGGAGGAGAAGATTGCCCAAGGCAGCTGCCCCCCCCCCACTTAGGGG
>WWET01000077.1:1046337-1064596 GCA_011038615.1 Limnodynastes dumerilii | reverse complement strand
CCCTACACTTATGGGAGCAAGCTGGTTTGCAGATTAAGACAGTAGTTCACAAAAGGCCAAGTGTCCTGTCTGTCTGTGCTCCTAGGCCATCTTAACTTTACCCCGATCCTGCCTAGCACTGCTCAGCACATAATAACAGAGCAAAACTGTATGTTTATTTCTGAACACACCATCATGAAATGTGAGGGTATGCAAATAATTTTTCTTCATTATCATCGTCATCATCATCATCGTCTTCTCCTCCTTTTTTCCTTCTTCCATCCTTCCTTCTTTATTCCTCCTGCTTCGTTGCTCTTCTTCTTCTTCCACTATTCCAGGATCAAGGAAACCCACCCACTCTAAATATATCTGCATATCTTCAACCCCTCCCCCCACCCAAAGTTCAGCATAGTTTTGCCATGTTTTCCTAACACATCATGAAGCCTAATGTGTTTTTAGTAGACACTTCAACTAAGAAAATGAGACTGTTGCTAGGTATGCTACTGGTAGGTTTCCTATCTAATTTAGGAAGACCGAAACCAGACCCCGCGTGCTTTCCCTATGTACGGGGGTCTGTCTGTCTGACAGAGAGAGGGGAGTGCATGCCCCATGTCACTCCCCTATCTCGTGTGGATCAGCAGTCCCCTCCCACACTGCACAGTTACCATGCTTCCCCTCCGCCCACTTTAGTAGCTTGCTTGCGTAATCAGGCCCTGGATCCGACCCTTAGTCTGTAACTTTCCATTTTCCACCATTTATCTCATATGTTGAAACTCCTCATGTCTTTCCAGCAATATGGCAATGACATAATTAAACAAGTGTGAGAATACCTGTACAGAGCTACGATGGTACACTGAGTGGTCTAACGCTCAGCGTACCATCGCAGCACGCCCCCGACACTCCCCCTTAACACACGCTTACGCTGACTGAAGGCTACCCTAACTTCAGCCGGTGTAAGCTATTGTTAATACGCTGGCACGGTACAAACGCCGCCCTCCCAGCCTCATTACCCTCCCTCCCCCCGCCTATATGCACTAACTGCAGCGTAGTAACAGAGGGGAACGCCCCCTCCAGCATTACTACGCTGCTGCTACGAATGCCCGATCCACCATCGGGCATTTCCGGCGCTACGCCGGCCAACATCTGCCTAGCGCAGTCTTTTTAGAGGATCTTACATTTACAGAGGTCTGGATCAGGCCCAATGTCCGTGCGGACATTGCACGGATAGTTAAGGTAGCCCTATGGTACTCGTAAGTGCCATAAGGTACCTAAAAAGGGGGGGGTGCGATAGGGGCAGAACAGGTGAGTTATGTGCGGATCCGTGAATCTGATCCATAAGCAAGAAATAAAGACTGGTAACAAAAACATTTTCAGGATCTCGTAAAATGCACCTTATAAAGTTAATTGTTAGCACATTATCACTCAAAAATGTGTGTATATAACAGGGGAGAAGATTTTCTAAAAAGCTACATGCTGATAATACACTAGTGTTTAAATCTGAAATTAGCACTACTTTCATAACCAAATGGCTTTATGTGAGGCCACTTTGGGCTATACTGAAATAATAAATACTAGGGGCCAGATTTACTAATCTGTGAGAAAGGAAAACATGGAGATGTTGCCCATAGCAACCAATCAGATTATAGCTCTCACTTTCCTATTACATACAAAAAAATGTCAACTAGTATCTGGTTGCTATGGGCAACATCTCCATTTTTCCTTTCCTGCAGCTTAGTAAATCTGGCCCCTAATGTGAATTGTGCTAGCATTAAAACCTGGAGGATGGCTATAAAAAACAATTTCCTTGAGAATATTCGAGCTAGAAATTATTTGGATTGGTGCATATAGCCTTGTATAATATAGTGATCATGGGCCTGATCCAGACCTACGCCGATGCGCTGTGCTTACTAAAGCACAGCGTATCAGCGTCCACTCTCCCCGACACTCCCCCTGTGCGGGCGTATTTCCCATTGCTTACGCCGGCTGAAGGTTACCCGAACTTCAGCCGGCGTAAGCAATGGGTAATACGCTCGCACACGAGCGTGCTACCGCTAAGCCCTCCCTCCCTCATTAAATTACTTCCCCCCGCCAACCTTCACTAACCTTAACGTAGGGACGCTAGGGGGACGCCCCCTCCAGTGTCTCTACGCTGTTCCTACGGACGCCCATAGCTATGCCGGGCAACATCTGCCCAGCGCATGCGCAAATCG
This sequence comes from Limnodynastes dumerilii, assembly GCA_011038615.1. Taxonomy (NCBI): domain Eukaryota; kingdom Metazoa; phylum Chordata; class Amphibia; order Anura; family Limnodynastidae; genus Limnodynastes; species Limnodynastes dumerilii. The sequence goes on along the minus strand of WWET01000077.1, from coordinate 1,062,407 downwards.
GCTTTTCAGGTCGCTAGGACGGCGGGCATAGGTCTGGATCAGGCCCCATGACTTATGTAGGGGTTCAAGGAAATTTATTATGGGCAAATTTCTTATTTTATACCACTATCTCTTTATTAAAATATGTAAAACTGCCTCAGTTCTAGAGAACTTCTTTCTCCAGACCATGCTGCCCCATTTGTGTCCTATGGTCTTCGCGTTTCTTTGTTAGGTGTTGTGAGGAGTATTTATCAGAATGGTGATTCTCAGACAGCCATTTCACTTACCTGTCCCCAGCGATACATGTTAGCTCTGTCTTTTTCCTTCCACCAGAAGATGATCATGACCAAGCTGCAGATTTCAGGAGAATTAAGAGATCCCGACAAAATGTAGTGCCGTAGAAGTTGGCTAAATTAATAAATTGAGACCTTAGTTTCCTTAATTGCTGTAAATAAGTATTAAATGGACAACAGTGAGATGCTGGAGAAAGGTAAATGTAGAATCTAAAGCTATCTGTATTAATCTTCAAGGATGACTATTCAAATCTCAGTATTGTGCCAGCTTAACTAATGCTCGCAACATGCTTAGTTTCTCTTCTCCTCACGTGTGAAATACACAAAGAAGGCTTTTGCCAGCTTGTGTCTCCAAATCTAAACTAAAAATAACAGCTGGAACCTTTTTCATTTTTTTATTCACGCCTTGGTAATAAGTAGCATTAATTTTCCCTTTAATGGGCAGCCAGGCATGTGTGCATAGTCTAAATTATACAGAAAGAGGTTGTTTGCTTGCTATAAGTAATGTATGTAATTATACATTGGCCTTATTCCGTGCTTGTAATATATGACAATTCTAAATAAAGATTGGATAAAATAAAAATATGCTCCTGATTGTTAGTCTCCCCCTTGTGCATCTCTCTCTCTCTCTCACCTATTCAATACTACATGAATCTGTTTTATCGTTATTGATTTTCAGAGTAAAGGTATCAGGTGGGATTAGATGCTGACAATTGTATTGTGGTTTTATTTGAGCATGCTCAGAGAACTGACAGACTGAAATATTGGATAGGCTTATTACTGTACTTTTGCTCCAGCGTTGTCCTATCTACTGTATTTTGGTCTTAAATTTAGACACAAAAAAAAAAGCATAAGCAAAGGATATACAGATTAACGGGTTGTTTTGCACCCTGGAATATTATCCATCATTTTTCCCTGTGTTTACAGAATAAATGGTATTTATATTTTATTTAAAAATCTATTTCTTTAGGAAGCTTCTCAGATATGAAACAGCCCTTACGGTACTAAGAATTCATTTTATGATAGCTGTACATTTTAATGCTCTATTATTTCCAGATATGTCAATAAATATGCTTAAGCGCTAATGCAGTGCTTCACATGATTATCACATAAATACCTTATGCAATAAAATATTGTTGTTTAGGGGCATTGGAGTCTAACTGCGAAGTTAGAAGTCACCAGTTAAACAGATGTGTGCTTTTTTTTTTCTCTTTTACAAAATGACTCCCTTCTCCCAGCATTTGGCTTCATCACTTACCAGCAACTTAGATAGCTAGCTTCAGCTGCCAATCAAAGAATACCTTCACTCCAACTCCCATTCTAATAAGTTGTCTATGGGTTATTAAGCTTTCTCAGCATGCTTAAACCAGAATATCATTTAAACAAAACCATTTAAACATAAAAAAACAAAAAAACAAAACAAAACTCAAAGAACCATAATAGAAGACATGGGACCAGATTCTAAAGTATGTGCAGATTCTGTAGGTATGCTTAAATTCTGTGTGTAGGAAAACAGGACACTCTAAACACATTAGAGACTGCAAAAAAGAGCAACTAAAATGGTTCATGGCCTTTGTAACAAATCATACCAAGAAAGGCTAGAGGAACTAAACATGTATAGCTTGGAGCAAAGAAGGGAGAGGGGGGACATGATAGCAGCTTTCAATCAAGGGTTGGACATGATAGCAGCTTTCAAATACATCAAGGGTTGTGACCAGCTAGAGGAGGGTGTCATTTTTCTAAAGAAAAGGGCATGAATATAAACTGGAGGGTGGTAGATTCAAAGGAAATGTGCAGAAAAATTACTTCACTGAAAGGGTGATCGATAAGTGGAATAGCCTCCCATCTGAGGTGGTTGCGCTCCAACACATGGAAGGGATTTATGTTCCCTTGAACCTGCCTTAGGTATTCTGCATGGAACTCAGTCCGTGCAGATTACTGAATCATATGTAGGAGTTCAGCCAAGCCCTTACTTTATGATTAGAATGGCTATGCTCACACATCTGGTACGCATGGTGTGTGGGCACAACCCTGCTTGTGGAGGTTTTGTTCAGTATGGAATGCAACATCGGCTGGCTCCCGGAATTGCATGTGCTGCACATCACAGGCGACTTCCACACCTAACGTACCTAAGTCGTCTGTTGTCATTAGATCTGGATCTGGCCAATTGAACTTAAGAAAAAGTTTTTGCTTCTACAATCAACAATGACTAGAAGAGCTTTACAAGGGTTGCCCAACACAGATATTGAAACATTTGGTGGACGTAATTTATTAGTTCTCATTGTCAGTATTCAGTCTCTCAACTCTCCACTTACTTACTTTCCATCTATCAATGACACTTTCTTTACTGGTTACAAATCACCATTTCCTAATGAATGTGTCCCTTTAGACCCCATTGGCACTCCAAAAATGATTTGCCAATTTCACCAGACATCTTGTTTTGTTAGTATTAATAGGCGACATATCTCACCTACCAAGCTGATACAGTTTGTGTTTATAAATTTTACAGGCATCAGGTACCAGTCTTTTACTACTCATTACCAAAAACTTGCCTGTCTCTACTACAACATTTGATGCTGCAAGAAACTCAATCATTCTAAATAGTTCAATCATTCAGTGCTTTTAGAAACTCCTTGCCCGTTAATTTAAAATTAATAATATTACATGATAACTAACACCGGGCCTGATCCTCAACTATGGCCGCTAGGGGAATTACGTCCTGCTCATAAGGCCGTATAGCTGATCGTAAACCTTAGGGTAGGAATCTGGGCCGCCAGGGAAGAATGCACAGGGCCTGCACTCCCCGCTCTGATGGCGGTCATACTGACCTCGGGCGGCTGTAAGGCCCACTATGTTTAACGTTTCTCTAGTCTGAAAGCGATATAAAACATGCATAATAGCATATATGAGACTGTCCCTTAGAAAACTAGAATACAGCGCTAAAAATTTCTTAGAAAATAAATAATCATAATGTAAACCAACTGTGTGTTGACGTTCATGAAATAGGTACTGACAAGTTTTAAAATATAACAAATGTTATTTTATTTAACACCTTGTACTCAATAAATTGTAATCAATGAATCAATAAATTGTTAAAATCCATGTTGGATCCAAGTATTAGTTTAGGAGTGAAAACTCTATGCATAAAAAGTTCAATTGGTGCTTCCCAATATCCAGTATATGTTACGCATTCAAACATTCCATTAATTTCGGAGAAAGAAATCAGTTTATATCTCATATTGCACAATCATGCCATAGTCTCAGACTTGAATATTCAATACCTGGTGTCCGCTTGGGTCTCCATGCTTACCAGCCGCATGGTATATATTATATTCAGTAGCGTCGATTCCCCGCTTCTAGGTGTCCTCTTTTCATTATGATTGTGCTCTCTCTGCTTTAGGATCCACGTAGTTTCTCCACCTCTAACGCGTTTCGTCTGCAGCTGCAGACTTTCTCAAAGCTGGTGTCTTGTTAAAACTCTCCTCATATTTATGGGAGACTGCACAGGTGAATTAATTAGTAAACTTTAATTGTAACTAAGTTCTCACAAAAACTGCAACAGCATGGTGAAAACTCATTTCAAGTATTAACAGAAAAACTTGCCAGTACCCACATAAATAATATACAATTAATTGTGAAATAAAATAAGATAAACTACAATAAAATTTAATAAAACATGACTAATTTCTTTAGTAATTTAATTCCCAAACAAATAAATAAATTGATGACAATGGGCCTGATCCAGTGCTACGGCCGCAAGCGAGCGTATGCTCATCGTAAGCGAAAATTCGTGAAAAAAACCGCACTACACATGTGTAGTATGACAACTTCCGGTCGACAGAAGGACATGAGCGTACAGCGAGCGAATTTTCAGCGTATTTTTCGCTCAAGGGGCGTGCGTTTTTTACGACGATAGTCTGGACGCTCGAGTTACTACACAGAGGCGGGGATAGCCATTTAAATTGTACAGTATGGGCGTGCTAAGCCCGGTACGACCAGCGTATCGGTACGAAAATTCGCACGTACGCTGGAAAATCTTAGGGTAGGGTTCAGCCGGCGTAAGCAGGTACAATCAATGGGAGTGTTATGGGCGTGAAAGTTTTTACGCCCGGGCGAACGTTCGCTACGCTCGCGGGCGATTGCGGTCGTAGGTCTGGATCAGGCCCAATGACTCATTGTTTATCCTTTAGCGGGTGCTGGTTAGGAGCAGCTGTGCACATGGGACCGAGGGTGGATTTAAACCATACAGAGGCCGTTGCTCGGTAACCAGAAACACCCAGAAAGGGAGGACCACAGACTCGGATGCCGAGAATCCCTGCACAAGAACATAGCGATCGGTATCCTCGCACCCTGCACTCTACTTTATATTAGGAAAACTTTATGGGAACGAGTTACCGAGAGAATCGGCTATACTGCAGTCTTTGGTAAGAACTACAACACAGACCATACTGAGAGAATTTTATAGCCGTGAGTAGACTGTTTTGCTTATACAGCGCCATCGAATATTAGACTGGCGGTTGTGTCCCACAGAAATTTTCCTCAATTGGTTTGGAAAGGGACGTTTTTTATCTATGTTTTTGGGATGAACTATGAGAACATCTACCTGTCAATAGTAGAGGGTACATATTGCATATAGAATTGTGTGCACATCTTCATAGTATCTGAACTTGGCTGACTGATATCTAGCCAATCATTTGTATATTTGGCTTGCTTGCTTGTCATATATTAATACTGACAGCGCTTTTCTGTACTTTTGGATGACATAGGTTTGTATATGTGTTTATCTACTTTTTTGACTTCTTGGAAGTGGTGATTGGTATTAGCACTATTAGAAGTGTGAATAGCAGCAGGCTGTGAAGCGCTATACTTCCTTGTTTGGATTGATACTTTGGTTTTAATCCTTCTACTATTCTACATACTGTAAGAATAGCTTCCGTCCATTACGTTTAGAAAAAAACACATACAGGATTATTTTAAATATTGACTAAAATCCTCCAATAATTGATAATGTGATACCTGTTAAATGGACAACTGTAATGCTCAATGATTAGGATGTGGGTATCATAGCAAGTCTGGGCTGTATTTACAAGTAGGATATTGTGACAACATATTTTGATGGACTAATTTTACATTACTAGATACTAAATGACAATACAACTGGTAATTAGGTTTCTTTATCATTTTTGACAGATTAATACACAGACATCAGGCGAATGCAATGCTTGCAATAATTCAGTTCTGAGAAATTAGTTGTGAAAACTGTACAGGAGACTGCAACCTCTAGAGAGGTTTGTTTCTAACTACTGGATACCGTGTAAACAATCCCTGTAGTTAGTGTCACTGTTTTGTTTGTGTTATTGAGATTTAGATAGCGTGGGTTAGGTATTGATACATTAACCATCCTTTTTTGTGAAAAATGAACTTATACATACACAAGATGGTGGTTTCTCAAATCAATGTATAAATTAATCTAGAGCAGATGCTAGAAAGGTGATTATCTACATAGAGTCAAAAAAAGTCACCCCAGCAGAATATACACATGTTTTATATTAGCAGACCCTCCAACATGACCCATTCCATTAGGTACAAAATGCTCTATTTCTGAACTTTCAACTGTCAGTTACTATGGTAACTACCTTTGTTGAAAAGAACTATGTTTTTCAAACATCTTTAATGAATTTATTAAAACCTGGTGAGTGACAGTTGGAAGCTCAGGAGCGTGATATTCTGTACCTAATGGAAGGGGTTATGTTGGAGGGTCTGTTTTAGTGGAAATATGCTTTATTTTAATTTTGTTGGTAAACATTTTATACATTTCTGTTGCATAACTATAGTTATTTGCACAGTCGTGTTTATATGTTTTTTTGAGTTATTTTGAAACCCCATCTAGGTGTTATTTGCTTATTAATATTAATATCTGTTTGCAATTATCATGTTTTTACCTTGCACTGTTTACACGTGTTGCTATAGCCTTAGCGATGTTGTTGTGTAACTTTAACTTCCACAGTAAACAGTTCATAATGTTTGGGTTTATGGATCACCATGACAACCTTGGGCGGCCAGGAGATTGTCCAAAGCGATCCAAGGGAGGTCTTTCATGTGGGTAAGCTATATAAAGCTCTTATGGTTTGTAATACTCTATGCCCTGAAGAAAGTAATTAAATTTACTGAAACGTTGGACACATTTTGTCTAATTGTTTATTTTCATGAGACAGCGAGTGTCGTGCATCAACATAGTTCTAAAGTATAAAATATCCCAGCGCCTAAAAATATGGAAAAACCAAACAAGGCAGCCTATCACAAAACAAGTAGAAAGCTTGTTGAAGGGGTAAAAACAGACAAATAAATAATATGTGACTGGCGCCGAAAAAAGATAGATATATGAATAAAAAACCAAAAAAATTCTAAAGTGTATAGATGGGTCTGACCTCTTGATTAGAAACACTAGTATCAATTTATTAAATACACAAACGTATAAAAATAGCATAAAACATAAATTATGTTTCCTAATAATGACACCCTTGTACAAAAAACACACTACCCTGGCCACAGGTAGAGAACTGAAAAATGGTGGAAAAAGCAGCAAAAAAAGTCCAATATGAATCCAGTGGTAATCAAATAGTTCTTGTATTTATTTATCGACATAGTTCTATACTGTTATTTGCTATTGTTAGCCCTCACCATCTAATTCTAATGACCCCTCTCATCAGGAACCAGGGAGCAGCCACCCGTTGTTGGTCTCAGTGTACTTTTCCAGCCCTCTAGACCTAGCTGTGGCAAAGACACCTCCTCCCAGCATGCACCTTGCAGTTCCAGTGAACCCTTGGTGGAGAATTGCCCTGGAGTAAAGCCTCCCTCTTTTATTGTAGAAACATTGGGGACATCCAAATTGAATAAAGACATGCGCAGTCTGTCTGATGCAGAATTCCATGTTGAATTCAATCTCTGTGTGTGGCTGACCATATGGTGGGTGGAAACTGGAATCGTACAGTAACATCTACATACATTATATATTGTTGATTTTTTATTTTTGTTTACAGAAACGTTACTTTGTAAATACCTTTACCCTAAACTCCAAGCCTGCAAGTGTACCTTGTCTGAAGCTGGCCATACACTAGAGCGATTATTGGCCCAATCACCCAATTACCGAATGATCAGGCAAATAATCACACTAGTGTATGGCCAAGATCAATTTTTCAAACGCCAAATAAACGCACCAGAAAGTCCCTGGTACGATTATTTGGTCTTTGGCATATTTGATTTGAGCAAGCTCCCGATATTTTAAGGCAGCCAATTAGCAAGCTGAATGGCACCCTATTCTTCAATGCTGCTGTTGTATATCTATGTACAAAGCTGCTCTGACAGCTGTGAAGGTATACTTTAAAGCTGTCAGAGCAGTATAGTACATAGATATGCAGCAGCGGTTATTGCAGGGAGTAGTACAGACAGGGATCAGCCGAAGCCAAGCTGTGTGAAGCGCGGCTTCAGCTGATTCTTATCTGTATTACTACCTGCAATAGCTGCTTCTGTATTTCTATATGCTATGCTGCTCTAACAGCTTTGATAGTATCAAAGCTGTCAGAGCAGCATAGTACCAGCCCTGGCCCCCCCTTCTTCTGCTAAGATTATCGGTCCCAGCAGAGGAGGTGTGTGGTGCAGATAATGGGACATTTCCCTAGTGGGTAATCGTCCCGTTTATCGGCTCACCCCCTGCTGGGACCAATAATCGTCCCAGTGTATGCCCAGCTTAACTCTCAGGCAAGATTACTTGATGACAGACTCTTTAACTTGACTCCATTCATCAGATGTAAAATTTTCCACTCCAGACTTTCAAGTTTCATTTACTGTTACAGTCACCGTAATACTATGGCTTAACTTGTTGTAAAATGTTAAATAAATAAATCCTTAAATAACATTTATCCCCTCCAATTAAAATTTAAATGGTAAACCCTGGAGCAGAGTTTTTTTGTACCTGATGGAAGGCCACATTAATTTTCTTTCCTCGCTCATACAACCTCCTGATGTAGCATTGATGTGTGACAGGCTCATTTAGCCCCAATAAGCATTTTTTTTTATTATTTGTAATCTGAATGAACCAATTGCAATGAGGCACTTAACCTCATGCATTCAGCTTGTGAGCAGGACCCTTTTTTTTCCCCCTGTGTCTCTGTTGTTAATGTTCAATCCCGATTAATTACCTGGTTATTCTGAATTGGTAAACCCTATTATTCAGGTGCTAACTGTTAAGAAATAAATACATATAAGAAAGCAATAGAGTCATTGAGGCAGAGAAGACCATTAAACTTGTTGAAGCTTTAATTGAGTGTAATGAACAAATGCGGTGGGACCTTGATTATAAGTACTCATGATAATGAGCATGATGCTGGATAATTGAAAATGGCTGTTAATCAAGAAACATGCTAAGTGTAGGAAATGGTAAAAATTTCCCACATTTTAACCAAGTGTATTTTTTTTTAAATCTTTATGGCTGCACTGTATACTATAAATTAATAAATTCTGAAAATATTATATTCAAGAGATTCATTAGTGAAATATCTTTCAATAAGGGCACATAATATAAACTCTTAACAATCACCAACAACAATTCCACAGTCACCATTGTTGGCTGTTATGGGCATATGTTTCATAGGTTCCGCCTTCCTTCTGCTGAATCTGCCTAATGAGTTTTCTTCTGTGTTTCCACTGACACTGTGTGATTGATTCTTTAAACCGGATCCAGACTTCAGAATGACAGGTGATTACGCAAGCTTGTGTGCGTAAATCAGCTCTCGTTTATTAGTGCGCATGGCCAGAACCCTGGATTGTGCATTGAAACACATGATGTACAAATATTGTTTCTGTACGTCCTGCAGCTCTACATGGGGTGTGCCAGACCTTCGTGCATACTTTATATGCATTGTGGGCTTTCCTTCCTATGTCCAGAATTCCATATGTGAGTGGGGGAGTGCCTTTTACGCTCATGTATGGAACTTAGTAGTGGACGAACATACAGATCATAAAATTATTGGAATTCTGATTATTGGATCATTATAGTGACAGAAAAAGAAAAGGCAACAATGGTTTAATTGTGGGCACATAGGGTACAGTCCACAAGGGCAAGAATTGTGTGAGGCTTAGTTACAAGCCATCGAAGCCTAAGTGCATTTAAGCAGCAGTGTTTATAATATTAGAACAGTCTACACTGCTCCTTGATATCCCATACCATCATAAATAAGGGGACTCTCTATCCCCAAGAGACCTATCAAGCAATTCCCTCTATATTTGTATCTGTTCTCCCTCCACAACCACACATCCAAGTCATAGATTAAAACACAATGGTGCAAGTCCTCTTGACATATAACATCAGCGCATGCACGCGCCAGATGTAATGTGTAGTAAGTACTTCCGTAAAAGGGGCCAGCACTTAATATCAATGGGCTGGATCCAGACTTAAGAAGGAGCTTGAAATTAAGAGAGGAAAATTACTCCTGGGCTAAACCATGTTGATTGCAGGGGAGTCATATTTCATCTGTTGCAACAGTATTAGAGTTGAAAGGTGGCGTTTCCCAGCCCAAGTCTAACTAACAGTGTGATAGTAAAGTTTGTCAGTATCTGTGTGCAGTAAGCAATTCAGAGGTATATACCTGCATGCAAGTAATACAATTAACTTTACTCCCCCTGAAATCAACATGGTTTTGCCCAGGTGTAACTTCTTGAGTCTGGATATAGCCCAATATGCCTAAACCCTATCATACAGGCGGGGTTAGCCATGCTAATTAAGTGCCAGGGGTACCGGCGGACACAGATCCGTGCGGTTAGGTAAGGTAGGGTTTTGGACACATAAGTGTCCAGAACTCCGTAAGAAGGAGGATAGTGTCAGGGGCGTGCACTCCCCTCCTCCGGACGCAAATCGCACAGAGCTCTGAATCTGGTCTAATGAAACAATTAGCTGAATAAACAAGTGTACAGTTTTTAAGGTGCATCGAGGTAATGGGAGACTGAGGTGGCTGCCTTTCTGTTTCAACAATGGTTATGCTGTTTCCTGCTTTTAAAAGCACAGAGCAAAGTCCACTAATGCACATGTATGGTAGTTTATTACCAAGCCCTTTCCAAAATATGTCTGTGCAGCGAGCACAAGTTTTCCTACCAGTGCCCTTTCTGACTATAATTTTTATATCTGAAGGTGTTTCTTTTTTGAAGTTCCCATCTTTGTGGATCAGCAAGGCTCTATTTATTTAAGTGAACTGTATAAATGAAACCAGTAAAGGGGTAAAAAAAAGTAATTTTGATAGTCTGATGCTTTTTCAGTTATCTACGTTCAAGTTTAAAACTAGTAAAAAATCCACTTATAGCTGAAAACGATGGCCCTTATAGTGAGTAATAAGAGAACAGCTGCCACCGCTCTTTCTGCAGGGTTTTATGGTCTATTGCTGTGTAAAATGTTACCAGATCATACACTGAGTCACCTACAAAAGCATTTCAAAGAGTAATGCTCCTGACGCGTGACCAGTATGTGGCCAAAGTTAGCTTTCTGCTCAGCGACCCTCAAATGTCAGAACTGAGCAGATTAAAGAAGCTAGTCTTCAGATTTCATGCTCTGGTGAGCCATCAGTTTATTGGATTAACTGTCTCCAGTACTGTAAATAATAATGGGTAGAACAGGCTGACAACGTTCTGTGCAATACACAGTGATGCCTTATTCTCAAGACATACAGGGATGAGTAACTCAGTTCTGCTTATGAAAATTCAAAGCACCACTTATACCCCTTTCACATCACAACCAAATACCCAGGATTTTCGCCAAAAACCCGGGTCTCTGCAAAATCCCGGGTATTTGGTTGTGAGGGTATGTGTTTGTGATGTGAAATGTGCACTTCCGGTGGACCTGTGTCAAAAGACCCGGGAATTCAACCCGGGTAAAAAGAAGGGTCCGATACGGGTAGGTGTACAGTATGAAAGGTGCTACCTGGGTTTTTCAAGTGTTGCCAGAGCAACGGTAAACAAATGACGCATTGCTTTGACGACAGGGCAGACCCAGGTCTTTGAATTTCCCGGGCCTGCCCTGCACTGTGACCCTGGGATCCTCTGCTGCCCTGGCAATATCCCGGGTCTGTGAACCCGGGATATTGCCGAGGCAACGATCTGAAAGGGGTATAAACAAATCGGTGTCAGGCAATGGGGTATTGCCACCTCTTCTTAACTTGCCCTCTCTGGTAGTTTACACCACTATCTTTTAGCAAAGCCATCCGTTATAAGATACATGTACAAAAACACATAAATCTCATGTGATTTTATAGTCTGGTTAACGCAATTAAATTGCATGGTAGAAATAAAGGAATTTAATATAAAATATTAAATATGAAATTGTTAGAAATGTGACACAATAGTAGTTTTACAATGACCAATCAGCAGGTGGTTAAACCAAACCTTCCATTTGTGTTACCTGGATTGTCCTATAACCAGAGGTATAGGGCCAGATCCTAAACTACGTATGCGAGCAATTTTACGCTAGCCGCTGATGTAAACTCGCCCATTAGTATTTAGTGCGCATGCACGCAGCAGATGTTACGCCACGTAACTCTGAACAAACGTACCAGCCACGTATCAACAGCATAACTACGAACAAGGGGGCGTGACTTCCATACGACACCCATATTTACGCTTTGGCGGCAGGATGAGGCATTTAAATCGTACAGTCTGGGCGTGCTTAGCACTTACTTACGGGTAGCCTTTACGTACGTCAGTAGTTACGCTTTGAAAAGTTAAGGTAGGGTTTGGGAAGCGTAAAACTGCCTCCTATAATGTAGTGTGCAATTTTGCACTATGTTGAAGGGCTAAGGTTGAAGTATAGATGGAGGTAGGTGGGTGGGTTGTCCTGGCTAAATGCCTTGGGCAGTACACTTGAATCCATGTGCCAACATCACTATTTTAAAGCACAAAGCATGGTGTAAGTTGGTAAGTATAATACCTCCATCTAACCTTTCCTTGTTGTTATAAGATACATGGTTTGCCGTGTAATACAGTAGAGGTTCTGTGATTTACATTGTAATTCTGTAGAGAAACAATAATGATACATTTAGAATTATTTGACCAGATTTGTGAAGACTATAATTGTTTGGAGGTCTTTATCTCTATATCCAAGCTCTGAATTTGAATCTTTTTTAGACAGCATAAGGTTGTGTTGTATCCTCTAGAGGAGCTTTGTGCAATGTAAATTAATGAAAGGTATTGACTAACATTTTGTAAATGCAAGAGGAGCTGTTCAGATCTGTCAATAAGTTCTACGTAACCCAATGAAAGTATTTTTTATGTCGGCTGTAGATTGTTCTCTCTGTCTGCTCGGGGATATGGCAGCTTTCTTTGGGTTTATAATGAAAATAGATGTGTAGCTAAAGGTTTAGGAGCAGAGGCAAATCACCTGCACAGACTACCTTACCTTAAAGCCTGAATCGATTGGCTATAAGAATCCCCACCTACTTAGCACATCGTAATATGAAACCTCTGCATAGGGCCGTAACTAGGGGTGCGCGATAGGGGCGTCCGCCCAGGGCACTATGCATAAGGGGGCACCAGGAAGTTAATATTTAATGTTATGGAATTCAGGGTCGGGGGCACCATTTTTCCTTTTTGCCCCTGGCGCCAAAATTTCTTGTTACGGCTCTTCCCCTCCACCCTCCAACTTGACATTTCCAACCCCCTTCTTTTAAGTGTCAAATTTGGAAGTCAGGATCGAGTGGGTTGCGTTCCGATCAGATTGCACAGATCACAAAACTGGACAATTTCCAATCGGACAGCACAGAAATAAGACGATTCTTGGAAGTCTGCATCTGGTGTCTATATACACAAGCTATAATATTCTGTGTTAAATGGCTGAGGACTTACTCGTACAATATTCAGTCAGCACACACCTAATTGAAATAATTGACACAGAGACTGGATTTAAAAAAGGGGAAATAGTTTATTCATTGTAATTGGGCACTAAAGCCTAGATTTACTAAACTGCAAAAAAGGAAATGTGGAGATGTTGCCCATAGCATCCAATCACATTGTAGCTGACATTCTCTAATATCTAATACAAAAGTGACAGCTGGAATCTTATTAGTTGCTATGGGCAACATCTCATCTTTTTCTATTTCCGCAGTTTAGTAAATCTAGCCTCAAGTGTTTTGGAGACAGGTGGCATGATAGAGGTTGAGGTAATTGAGGAGGACCTTTTTCTAGAACCTGCTCCACTATCATCTATGTGCACCCCCAGCACCTGAGGATGGCCTACCCAGGCCCTACCGATAGGTCGAATACCCAACTGTATTACCTTCAAGGGTTGCGTTAGATCACCCTAATGCGGCTGTAAGGCCTGGTAATTGACATTATTTAATAGCTTTAATGCTGATGAAATCATGTAAAGGATTGGACCTGACTTTACACAACCGTTCAGTTTATGTTACTGTCGCCTGAAGCCTTCTTGAGGGTTAACACTTGCTACATTTGTCATTTAAATTTGTTCCAGCTGTCCACTGCAGGCAGCAAATGAAGCAGGACGGACTTTACACAGTCTGACATTATCAGGTCGTTATAAGCGTGACTTTACGCTTGTGAAACAAAGGTGCTTTTTCTCACTCAAATTTACGCTTATGTCTGAATCAATGATACTACCTACTTACCAGACCTTGTGCAATATGTGTTCCAAGGTTAGTTAAGCAGCAAAGTTGGACAACCTCTGATATATTTCGCTGCTAGCTTTTGTAGAGAAAATGGCTAAATTTTTATACACACCTTCAGAGATAATAGAGGTTAATATAACAGAACAATTTAAACATGCTTGTGCTTAACATACATATATCATAAAACTTAGAGAATACTGAAGATCAAATATGGTCTAGGGCTAATTACAGTTACATAATAAATAAAAAAAAGTCTAATGTCCAGACTGGAAGGTCCAAGTGGCTCTTTTGTGGTGTCAAATATTGGCTAATATCACAGACTGCAGGAACAAATCTCATATCTGCTATGCATCAGTAGTTCTGTCCTTCACAAATGACCTCCTTGTGTTTTAACACAAAAAAAACACAGCTAAGATTTCAGGGCCTTCAAACTGTCACCAAAAGACTAACTAGGTTTGACTCATTTGGTGACTATTGAACTCTGTCTTATTAATTCATGGCCCACTAATGAACCAAGAGAATGGGAAATTAGCAAAATTCTGCATGAACTGCTGCAGGTCATCGACTGTGTTGCCGATCAAAAGATTATTGACACCATAGTTTGTGTCAGCAAAAAAATAAAAAAAAATAAAACTGTTTTTTAACATCTTTAACACTGTGTCAATAAGGTTAGGAAATAGTCAAATTCTTCAGTAGCCTGTTCTATATATAAAAATTAAACAGTAGCAACAAAAAGGGATATTAGTTTGTAGATGTTAGAAATCTGGACTATAGTCCAGTGCTTAAGGAAGTCAGGTGGTTCTGCTAAGTCCACACGTGTTAGTCATGTAGATAAAGATAAGTGGGTGATGGAAGAAAGATTTGCATTCCAACTAATGTGTCCAGAACTCCGTACGTGAGAGGGGGGTGAAAGTTGAGTTCACTTCCTTCTCGCATGCGGACTTACAGAAATCCGCACATATGAAATGCATGCGGTGATCAGAATCAGGTCCAAAATACCTAAATTCAATCCTATTAAAAGTAATAACAAATAAATATAAAGTGGAAACAAAATACAAAATAGGCAAAGCCAAGACAAGCCAATTATCTATGCAAACCCTGCCCCCCTAACTGTCAGAATCCTACTATCATTTGCTCATATTATAAAGAAACTATACCTACTCAGGAACCATCAGGGCTCTTTTGTTGTAATTTGGAAAGGTGGGAGCATGAAAGCTTTTATGTGTC
The DNA here is from genome assembly GCA_011038615.1 of Limnodynastes dumerilii. Lineage (NCBI taxonomy): Eukaryota > Metazoa > Chordata > Amphibia > Anura > Limnodynastidae > Limnodynastes > Limnodynastes dumerilii. The sequence continues at coordinate 1,047,247 of WWET01000077.1, read as the reverse complement.
ATCATATGATATCCTGCATTGAAACGCATCAACCACTGATTGCCCTCACTGATTACCCTCACTGATTGCCTGCACTGTTAGCCCCCTGAGAGAAAACCTGTTGAGAGAAGTCTCTCTGGAAAGACTATTTTCACAGCTCGGGACATGGTCTAAATCCTGGTTTTAATATATGAAAGCTCTAAATGAACACAGATTTGGGAGCACACTAAGATTTTTCTACAGTGACCATTATTGGCTAAGGATTTCCTATGTAATCAAGCTGCTCAGATGAGTGATAACTGGACTGTAACCCAGTCAAAGACAGAGAAATACATTTCCTAGTTAATTAACTTAAATAACATAAAGAAGGTTACCAATGAATCCCACAACAAACATTGACATATTAATTTTTAGCTAGAAAGAGAAATACAAAAAGAACATAAACACAAAATACATTCTTGTGTGAGACCTAAATTAATGTGAATACAAATCTTATCAGGGTGCAGTGGAAATCCTCCTTGTGTTTTAAACTGGAGAGGTAGCCTTGAACTTGAGACTCCCCATAGTGATGTCCTATGTTTTACATTTCCACAATCTACCACCCCCTCTCTCTACACAGCAACTATAGTTGGAAGAAGACATTTACAGAGTACTGAACTCATAGTGATGTTACCAGTCCAATACATATTCCAGACAAAGACAATCTGAGATATTTGGCGGATAGTCTCCTGAGGAATCTCCTCCCAGACCTGGACTAAAGCATCTGCCAACTCCTGGACAGTCTGTGGTACAACTTGGCGTTGGTGGATGGAGCGAGACATGATGTCCCAGATGTGCTCAATTGGATTCAGGTCTGGGGAACGGGCGGGCCAGTCCATAGCATCAATGCCTTCGTCTTGCAGGAACTGCTGACACACTCCAGCCACATGAG
>WWET01000077.1:1024440-1045405 GCA_011038615.1 Limnodynastes dumerilii | reverse complement strand
GTCTGGGAGGAGATCCCTCAGGAGACCATCCGCCACCTCATCACGAGCATGCCCAGGCGCTGTAGGGTGGTCATACAGGCATGTGGAGGCCACACACACTACTGAGCCTCATTTTGACTTGTTTTAAGGACATTACATTAACGTTGGATCAGCCTGTAGTGTGTTTTTCCACTTTAATTTTGAGGTTGACTCCAAATCCAGACCTCCATGGGTTAATAAATTTGCCATTGATAATTTTTGTGATTTTGTTGTCAGCACATTCAACTATGTAAAAAACAAAGTATTTAATAAGAATATTTCATTCATTCAGATCTAGGATGTGTTATTTTAGTGTTCCCTTTATTTTTTTGAGCAGTGTATATTTGGTTTATAGTCTACCTAGTAGCACAATTTTTTGGAGTACTATTGTTGTTTAGAGGTAAGTTTTTCTTCTATGTGCAGGTAATTTAGTTCCAAAAATGAAAGAAGAAAAATACTTTTTATAGCCACAATGTTGTTTCTCAGCTAAGGTGACCTGTCTGACCTTTCAATTGCAATAACTTAAGTTCTAAAGTGTGTCTCTAAAATTGGTGAAAAGAACTGCTTCAGTATGATCAATGTGACAGAGTATAAGCCTGTAGCAGCAGATCACCCTTTCCATAAATAAAGGTTATCACTAACTAGAGAACCTCCACCTTGCAGTTTGCTGCCAGTAATTCTAATCATAGTGACATTGGATGTGAAGCATTGATGCATATGGCAGTTATGGCAGGGTTTCCGCATTCTTTTTCACAACAATTAAATTCAAACATTGGAATTGTCCACATCTGAAAAGTGTGGTGACATTGAAAAGGAATCATGGTTTTTAAATCCACAGTAATTTATATAGTGACATCAATGAATATAAGACCTAACATGACTGTGAACTGGTGGTGAAATTTATTTGCTCCCGGCCAGATTTACTAAGCAGCGGGAATGAAAATGTGGAGATTTTACCTATAGCAACCAATCAGACATTTTCTAGTATGTATTAGGAAAGCAAGAGCTAGAATCTTGTTGCTATGGGCAACATCTCCACTTTTCCTTTCCCGCAGCTTAGTAAATCTTGCCTCCAGTTTTCTCTGTATGTGTCACATACCAGGCTTATTGCCATTCAGAAAACAGACCACACTTGACCAAAGGTGCAGACTCTTACTACAAGGCAGGTATTCACCAGAGACTCTTGTGGTGGGAATAGACTTGGCTGTTGGCAGGTAGCAGGTAGTGGCTCTCTGGACAGATGCACAGATACTGAGACAATGAACAGGAACACTGGAAGGATACCGAATGGATACAAGGCAAGTATCGAGAAAGTCAGAACAAACAAGCAAACTCAAGGACACAAGTCATAAGGCGGATGTAACCTGTTGCTCTGTCACTGAGGGGAATGTGAAGGAGGATTAAATAGGGAATAAGGAATACCTAGTGATGAGGTCAGAGAGCAATGAAGACACCTGAGAGATTAGAACGGAAAGCAGCAGATTAGAATCAAACCAGGAAGTGAAAACCATCAGAGAGAAGATCACGTGATCGGAATCCATATCCTGCCCTGATAAGTACTGGAATAACAATGGCCACAGGAACAAGCATATTTTGGATTGCATCAATTAGGTGACTGCGATAAGATGTCAGTAATTACTGGAATGCTATTTTATTGGGGCATTGAATAAAAAGGCTATATTTTATTTTGTTGAAATGTATTTCTAATGCAATACATTTATATTTTTGAGGGGAGGCTACTTCCTTCGCTCACATGGCCTTATACTTGGAGACCCCTATCTTCATTTTTCTGAGCCAGCCTCACTTAAAATGGGGACTTGTCTGAATAGTGTAGGGTGCTTATCTTACCATTATTGTATAATTAACATACCTCCTCCTCCCACTAGCATCCATAGATGGCCCGTCTTACTCCGCCATTGGAAACCTTGCATAACCAAATGAATACAGAAGTCTGGATCCAGATCCGTGCTTGATGTCAGGCAAGTGCACCCTCTCAATGTGTATGCACTTTCCAATCCCTTCAATCGGAAAATTCCCATATCTAAAAAGCCTGGAGATGGAAATATGCACAAACACACCTGATGGAAATGGTGGAGAAATAATGCCACATGGAAAGTGAACACAAAACTCCAAAAAGTAGTAAATTAACAGTAGTGGAAAAACCACAAAAACGACAGCGACTGCTAATACACAGAATAGGGAAACACGCTAAGGGAAATGAAAAGGAGCAGAGGCAGGGAGAGGAAGATAAAAGACTGGGAAGGGATCACAAGGACAGCAGGCAAGGTACCAGGACACAGAAGACAGGCCAGACGGGTCAAGAACATTCATGCAAGACATTCATGGGTACAATGAGCAGAGCTGGCAGCATGCAGGACACTATAACCATGGGAACCCAGCATTCCTTCCAGTCTGTTTAAAGGGAGGATGGCAGTCAGCACTTCTGACTAGTCCTCCCTCCCTTCACTGACAAGTGAGTGTTGCCTACAGTAGTTCACTCACAGCAGCTCTCATGTGAGAAACAGAAAAGCGTTCCAAACAGACAGAACATGTGACCGCTGGCCACCAAAGCAAGCGCATTTATGCCAGACAACAGCCAGGATCTCGCTACTATGACTCATTACAAGCAGCTTGTTAAAGTAAACTGGCATATATGTTACCAAATTTATCTTAAGATGATCTATAATTAACCTTGTCACTCATTTTACTATTCCCTGCCAAGTTTGAAAATATGTTCAACCCTAGATTATCACTTACCAAAAGGATCAAAAATCTGAGTGGTGTCCTGGCACCGATGCGCAGATAACGCTCCTGTTAATCCAGTAATAAATTTAACCCCACTTTAAAGCAAGACTGCCCGTCACTAGTAATGCCACAGAGTAACATCATTATCATTGGGATTTTGTTTCTGGAAATCACTTTCTTGTAGCTATTTAATTACGAATGACTTCTCTGCACGGTTGCATGGTTTTCAAGTAATTATGTGTTTTCTATAAAGAGAGCTAGAACATGAAAAGGTCCCGAATGAAAGGTGTATTTGAGCATGCTGACTCAATAGTTTCCCTGAGTTCTTAAAGTTCATGTTTAGCTATCTACACTTACAAGCGTCCCAGCTGTTCCATGTCATGAACAACGATTGAAATCATCCCTGTCATAGTGTTGATTCCCAGAGTACAGGTGTCTTCCACGCTGCCTCCTTACTAAAGATTGTCTCATAGGATAAATTCATTTAAGCCACTATAGGCATCATATATTCTGTAAATTCCAACCAGCCAAGCCCTACTGTCATACGTAAGGTATATATCCCATTGTAATAAAAACATGCTTTATACAATAAACTTACTTTAGTACTCTGTAATATTTCTGCATTACACATAACATTACTTTGTGGATCTCTTACCCCTCTGAAGTGCAAGAAGTTTTTTTTGCTTAGGGAAGAGTGGATATTGTTTTGCAATAATCTTCTCAGACTCCCTGTTTCTACCCAGCACACTGTCTGTCTGTGGATGCAATTTCTGCCGCAGTTGTTTCATCTGGCGAACAAGGGAGAAGGATGTCACAGGGTCACACACCATGGATAAACCAGCGGTCGCCAGGTTCCAATTTCTAGTCACCATGGTGACCTTAAAACCGGTATTTGTTGAGCCCCGTTCTAGATTCTATTTGACCCTCAATTTAGTTTGAGATTTAGGAGATCCTTATATTTATGCCAAGCATGTCTAAAATGTTCTTCAGTTTTTTCTCCAGTACCCTTATACTTCCTTTTTACCATATTAGCTGGAAGCTATATTACTATACAAGAAAAAATGGAAATGTTTATACAGTGAATTCAATGATCTTTTATGATTTCCATTTTTTAGGGGTATGTTTCCCTGACTTAAAAGTACTAAGAAACTGTACATAAAATATTATCACACTTTTAACTGCACTTAAAATGGTTAAAGTCTCTGAGAGACATTTTTGCAGAGTTGGAGAGCATTCAGAGTTAAGGAATTTGTTATAAATATTACTGGAGTTATAACTATTTTATTGGACATTATGTATTTGCTATTATACTGTTCTTCATTATATATACTACCGCTCAAGATCAGAATACTCAAGATTTTTTTTTCCATGCAGTGACTAGACCATTGGAATCACAGCTAGTAAAATTTGACAGAGATAAGTAGCTACTTTAATTCACAGTCATGGGGTTATGAGAAATGACTGTAGACTGAGGCAAAATATTATTACTATAACAATGTACAGAAAAGATTTCTCCCCGCTAACCAATTTAAGAATTTAATGAACCTCCTTGCACTTTGTACTCATTCTACTCCAGAATTCCTGTATGAATTCCAAGCAGAAATGGTTCCTTGTGGGACTTTATATATGAGCTGTCAGCACTACAGAGTACAGAAAGGTGTAGGTATTATTCCCCCATTACAGCAAGAAAGCCTGGTCTATTGAAAAATAACATGTGATGTTTTGCATGCTTGTAGTCAGCAAAAGATTTATTACACAAAATGGAAGCTGCTCAGATCAGTTTATAGGTTAATGCAAACAGTTGCATGAAAGACCGGGGGTAATCTGCTAGCAACAGAAACAAAGGAAAGAAAATGCCCCAGCAACACTGCCATTACCAGTAACAGACTATACCGTTCTATCTGTAAAATAAGACGCAGAAATGTCCGTTACACATATTTGTAAACATACGATAAGGTACCAGCCACTGTCAAGGCCTTTCTGCATATGGCGATCCTAACTCTAACAATGAGAGGTCCAATGTTGGATCATATATATATATATATATTTATTTATTTATTTATTTTTAATTATTATTTTTTTTTTAATTGAGAGCCAAACTGACCTAGGAAGACACTCCTTAAAGCCCCCAAAATAGCTGCTGTGGAACAACAACCCCTCTTGGATGCTGCTCTCAGACATGCTCCCAAACAGTATACACACACAAAAGAAGTTGTTTAGATCAATTTATACGATATTGCAAATAGCTGCATGAAAGGCAAATTATTTATTGTATGTATTAGATGAAAGTGTATATATATACACTGGTGAATTCCCTGTTCATGATCCTAGAATCACTTTTGCTCATTTATCATGGAACAATAGAACTATAAAATATGGTTTGCCCACTGGACATAGCTCATTTCTTTTAAACTGAATAAAGACATGTATTGTGTATATATATATATATGTGTATATATATGTATATGGCCAAGTACAGCTATCTAGCTACACCAAACAATCCTTGGCCTGAGCAGTGGATATGGGGCCGGAACCAGACCCACGTTCCCTTTTCGTTTCAACGCGTAGCGTATTTTCAATGCACTCCCTTAGGCACTCCCCTCGTGTGTACATACTTTTGCAGTTTTACGCTTGCCAAACCCTACCTTAACTTTTCAAAGTGTAACTACTGACATACGTACAGCCTTTATGTACTTACGCGCCTAAGCACGCCCATATTGAATGATTTAAATGCCTCACCCCGCCTCCGAAGAGTAATTACAGGTGTCGTATGGATGTCATGACCCTTCGTTTGTAGTTACGCTGTTGATACTAGGCCGGTACGTACGCTCACAGTTACATGGCGTAACATCTTCCGTGCGCATGCGCAGTACATATAAAATAGCGTTTTTACGCCTATGGCTAGCATAAATACGCGAGCAGACTTAGTTCTGGATCTACCCCATGGTCATAAAAAATAAAAAAAATGTAGACAAAACTACGCATTATAACCTGATCACTACATAGATGAATGATAAATTCTATTACACTGTATGTAGTCACTGATTATGTCAACTATCAACCTAAAGTGGGAACTGTTAGGTTTGTGGTCTACAACTATATGTGCAGACATAGAACTCTACTCAGCTTCACCACTGAATATCTGAAAATTAGGTATTTTAAATCTAATACATTATCTGATATCGAATACAACAACAAAACATCATGGGCCAGATTCTGAATTAATAAAGACAACTGTCTTACATGCTATAAGTGTGTAAATTGGGTGTCAGATGGTACTGCACATGCGCATAGAATACATAGGAATACAGATCGTACAGTAACGGTGTTGCAATGCCTTTATGTTCGATCCTACATTCTGTAAATGGCCTTCCACATGTGGAAGTTATAAGGTAGGGTTCTGTATGTAAAAGGCCCATATGTGTGAAGAAAGTGCAGGCGGTGTGCACTCCCCTTGCATGTACAGAATAGTGGATAGCAAATTCCATACGTTAACCTAAGCAATGGAATTCTTAGCTTAGTTCTGGATCCAGCCCCATGACCTTACGCCTAAACATAATTATAATGCAACTGTATTATAGTCTGCTGCTTAAAATACACAAATCTATTGTAAATTTCTACAAATCTTATGGGGTATATTTACTAAGGTCGGTTTTGGCTGGTGATTATGAATCGTCAGCCATCGCCGCGATTTTCCCGCAATTTTATTTTTTCTAAATCCCGGGATTCACTAACAGACGCTTTTGGGAGGTGAAATTAATTTGCCGTCGATATGCATTGATTTTTCAAAGGGTAAATCGCTGTGTTTTTCTGTAGAAATTATGATGTAATTTACATTAGTTTGCTCTAGTGAGAGCTCCAGTGTATATGACATCATAATTTCTATAATAGGGTGCCCTCTAGTGTCCAAATGATCATCAGTAGCGGCGCCACAGAAGAGGAGGGAGCATGTCGTCGGGGCAAGTGCCAGAGGAGACCGAAGAGCAGATGGAAGGACTGGATCATCTTCTACAAGCAGGCGGACAAGATTCTACAATCAACAGGAGAGGATTAACTTCAAAGAAAGAATAAACAACTAGCATCTCTTCCCAAGAATGAGGACAGCTAAACGGTGAGTACTAAATATTTTTTATTTCTTTATGCAACACACTTAACTTAACAAGAAGTTTAGTAAAAAACAGTGTGGTCACCAATCTTAATTTTACATGGTATGGGGAAATATGGATTGTAAATGTTTATTTTATTCTGTATTTTTTTTTTTTTACCGGCTACAGCACTGCATGCTTATAAGGCTTAACATGCCGACACTGATATTAATACAAGGCTCAGCCACGCTGAGCCTTGTAGTTCTATCAGCGCAGCCATTCTAAGCCTTACAACTATGCTGCGCTTGACAGAGAAAAACACGTCAAATATATTGACATGTGTATTTCTGGTAAACTGTATGGCACGTTTTCAATGAAAGCGCCCCACACACAAGGCGCTTTCTTTTGCAGCGCTTTCCAGGCGAACTAAAGGCAATTTAGTAAAATCGCCTTTAGTGAATCCGGCGATTAGTATGTTTTATATAGCAAACAGCTGGATGATTTTTGACCAGTGATGTTTGACTGGTCGATTTTGCTAAAGGCTCAAGTCCTGGGACTTTGCCTTTAGTGAATACGGTGATTGCATAATCGCCGGCAAAGTCCAGGGAGTTTGGACGCTTTGAGCAAAATCGAGCTTAGTAAATATACCCCTATATGTCATTTCATATATCCTTGTCAAAGCACTTGCTATGTAGCCTTTCTCATTATATTAAATGTGTCTTCACTTATTTGTTTGAAACGCTGGCTTCAATAAGAACAGTGGAGAAATAAACAGTGAATAGTCCTTAGTGAAATTCCTGATTGGTCTGGGAAATAAATACTAATTGGTCAGGAGCTGCCTTTAATTCAGTACCTGTATGTTCTAACAGATAAAGTAACTGTAAAGAAGGTGTATTACTGGAGGTAAGGGGGGTAGGGGTGGCGCAGCATCAGACTGGCCAGTTGGGGAGCCTGGGGTATCCCCGGTCAGCCTCGGGGATTTCCCAGGCCACATTGGAGGCACCTTGCACTGACCAAATCATCTGTTCATTGTCTCTGTCACATGAACACATTCATTCACTTCAGTGCTGAAAGAAGCTGTGTCCAGTGTCTGCATTGCTGTTACCCCAGGTCTGGCCATCCATAGCATGTACTTTATGTAACTATGGAAAATGTGCCACTTCTTTTCTCACACACCTACTATAAAAAAGATATGTTTTTGACAGTCACGTGTTCAAATTCAATAAGCTCTATTTAATGAAAGATTTTCTATTATCTTCATGTACCATAATTTAATTCTCACAGCTCCTAAATGAAAATAGATTCTATTATCTCCAGCTTTGATGATTTAATATCCATTGCTTCTAAGTAGCAACATTCTAAATCCAGAAGTCATCATTTAGTCACTCAACTCATTTTCATGGAAGCATTTGTTGTTTCCCTGCAAAATAATGACACTTGAGGGAAAGCTTTTGTGGACAAGATCTGAGCAGCAATTGCATGTCCCCAGTAGTGCTTTGGCTGACCGCCTATTGCTTTGTATTTATGTGTGGAGGTGGCACATCAGGGCTGCTTGGCATGGCCACTATTTTATGTGTGTGTTATTTAAATACGGCATCTGTGGACATGTCGGTTAATTAGCATTTTGGGAACATTTACCAATCGTAAAAGAACACAGTTTAGTACTTTCTTACATTCCATTGACAATTATAAACATTCTACACAGCTGGACACTATAATTTTCTGGCCCATTGTGTTCTACTATTCATATTGCTTGACATTTACAGTACACTGTTGTATAGCAACGTACAATGTTTTTATATTCCTCTGTTTGCTATGGCTCAATCAATTTCCCTTTGTGGTTCCAAAATAAAAATAAAAATAAATGGGAAAGCAACATAGCTCTAGAGATGTGTTGACTTGACGAAATCATCAAATGTCTATTTTGTATTCTCTGAGGAAGTCTGCTAAAGCTTATTTTTTTACTGCTATTGTGGAAGTGCAAACTTTAAATGCAACTGCAAATATTCATGGCTTATGGAAAAATTGTGACTTGTACGTGGGCCTCGTGGTAAGAAAGAAGACAAAACCTGCTTGAGACTTGAGAAGAATACTGATGTACTTTCTTTCAAGCATAGTTATTCTTTATATGTGTGTTTATATATAAGAGCTATAGCAACTCCAGGGACTTGCAGGGGGTTCCACTATTTTTTCCTTGACTCTGTAAAGTCCAGGCTTTGTGTCAAGCAAGGGATCATAAAGGGTTTTAGTGATCCTAAACCATCCTCTGGGAAAAAAGGGCCACCGATCCAGGTATTTTACACCTGAGGTTGGATTAGAAGGCTGGAATCTGGGCTGGTGCTAGGGTGTTTGGCTAATCCTGCAAACGTTAAATTTGCACCCTTTTGTTTAACAAGTTACCATTTCACACCAGTGACTGTCCTAAATTATAGTATCCATGTAAGTGTGATAAAACACAATCTTGTAACCACAATAAAACAAAACAAATCATAGTCAGTACTAGACAGCGTCCTAGTCTCGGCTATACAGTTCCCACAAATCCTATAAAACTGCCACAAAAACTTGATATCTTATCATTCATGTATATCCAGCTTCCCAGTATTCCCAATTCATCTGTCTCCAGTCTCCCAATATTCCCAATTCATGTACTTCCAGTTTTCCAATATTCCCCATCATGTCTCTCCAGCCTCCCAATAACTCCCATCATGTGTCTTTAACCTCCCAGTATTCCCTATTCATGTGTGTCCAGCTTCCCAATAATCCCCATCATGTGTCTCTAGCCTCCCAGTATTCCCAGTTCATGTCTTTTCAGACTCCCAATAATCCCCTTCCTGTGTCTCCAGCCTCCCAATAATCCCCATTATGTGTCTCCAGCCTTCCAGTATTCCCCATTCATGTGTCTCCAGCCTCCCAGTATTCCCCATTCATATGTCTCCAGCCTCCTAATATTCTCCATCATGTGTCTCCATCATCCCTAGTATTCCCCATTCATGTCTCTCCAGCCTCCCAATATTCCCCTTTTTGCATCTATAAGTCCTATACTCTACTTACTTTTGATGTCTTCCCTTCTTTCCGTCTGATGCTTTTCACCCCATTGTGACAACCCTGGCTACAGTGACATTATGAGACCCCTAGATAACATTAGCTATGAGCCTGGCAGGTGGAGATAATATTTTTCATCATATACTTCTGAAGGTATATGAGTCATGTGCAGTACCAGGTTATACTGCCATAATATTGGTCCTGTTTACAAAATGACTGCTTGAGACCTGTGCCGCTAGTGGCTACAGTTAAAAGTAAACCAACAAAGCATGAATACCCCTGATGAATCTTTCTGCAAGAAAAATCTCTAGCACTGAAACATATGATGATTGTGATTCCCCTGTTCTCCTCTGCAAGCCAGGTAGGAACAAAAACATTGTGTCCTGCCAACACATTTTACTCCTTTGGATGAAATGTGCCATCGTTTGTGGCAGGTTGGGGTTATTGTAACACTTTGGTTTTCAAGCCATAGACATTGTTCTGACAGCCAATTACAGTTGTTTAGTAAAAACATCACTTAACCTGTTTTGCCATGTTATAGAATATGAGATATCTCTTCCTGGGAGAAAATTACTGCTCTGTTTTTTTACTGTATGTGTAAAAAAAACATTTGTCATACAGTATCTGTGGGGAGTTAAGTTTATACTTGGTCACTCTTGTTCAGATTTATAATAAAGATAATTGTGGGTTAAATATTCTGAGTTTTTATTAAAAAAACCTATCTCTGGGGTTCAAATTTCACCACAAATGTATGATTCCCCAAGGATGAGTCCCCATCATGTTTTCCCAGCTCCCCAGTATCCATCCCCATCATGTGTCTCCAGCCCCCCAGGATACCCATTATGTGCCTCCACCTCCCCCTCGCCATATCCCCAGCTTTCTGGTGCATACAGGAAGTTCACGTGTGAGCCTCTGAGGCAGTTACATAGAGCAGCTGAAAGGAGATTTCCAATCAGCTGCTCTATGTAACCTCTTGTATCGGTTACATTCTCCGCTAAAGAAATATAATTTCTGAAAAAAGAACATCCGAAAGTTCCTTTTCGGATGTCCCTTTTTCGAATACTTACCCATTCAGACTTTTTTTTATGAATGGGTGAGTATGCCGTTTGCATACTTCAACCATTCACTTTTGCAATTTGTGATATCCCTCCACCGTTAGCGATATCCCTCCGCCGCGGACCTGGAACAGATGAGTAAACTCTTTGTGTGGGGTAGGGAGGGTTAGGGTCAGGCTGCAGGGGAGGGAGGGTTAGGGTCAGGCTGCAGGAGATGGAGGGTTAGGGTCAGGCTTCAGGGGAGAGAGGGTTAGGGTCAGGCTGCAGGAGATGGTGGGTTAGGGTCAGGCTGCAAGTAAGGGAGGGTTATGGACAGGCTGCCAGGAAGGGAGGGTTAGGGTAGTGAGAGGGGAGGGTTAGGGTTAGAATTAGGGAAAGGAGTGACTATTTTTTTTATAACTTTTCGGACCACAGAGCTTTCGGTGCTCCATAGATCGATTGGGGGGATGACTTGCCTGCGGGGGGTGAATTGCGCTGCATTTTCTTCCTTACAAGTGTCCCCATTGCCTCCCCCTGTCACCAGGCATGGTGGCACCCCTTCATATTTTTGGGAGGGCCCTATGCTCCCATTCCCATTTATGTCTTAATGCCTGCTTCTAGCATAGAGTCCAGCAAAAATTTATATAGTGAGGAAATCATACCTCTACTTATTGAAGTGTTTAAATATGGGTTTTTAAAAGGAGATGAAAACGCCTCAATTGCATCCAGTTCAAGAAACTGGGAGAGAGATCCATGTATGTAGCTGTAACATCTTCCAGTGAGAGAAACATGTGTCTGCTTATCAGATGTTTTGCTAAGCATACACTTCTGGTGGTAAATTTTTGGGAAAAAGGCCCAACTGCAATAATTTAAGGCATGCAGTATCAGTTTGTAGTTGCTCTAACCAGATCCACCATCGGGGAAGGGAAGGGGGTGCCAGGATTATTGTCCCAGGCCCGGAGCTGATGGAGGCCCACCAATACTTACCAAGCTCTGCAGCAGCAGGTATCGGTAGTATCCTACTTGTTGCTCAGAGCTATTCAGTAGCGGGCAAATGCATAGAGAAGAACATTCCTGCGCACCAGCCCTCTGTTAAAGCAGGTCCGCCCATTATGTGACTTAATCAATTACATCACATTGGGGACAGGTCCCCGAGCCCCGCATTTTCTGACGGCAGCCCTGGTTTAAAATCAGCCCGGGTGGTTTTAGTAATTATGATGTATACTAAATACAGAATCTCAAAGGATGCAGTTTCCAGTCTGGGAGGCCCTATTTCGCCAGCTGTATGGTGGCTGTATAATTTTGTGCTTTGGGGTGGGGGTGGGGGGGGTTACAGAAATTGTGGGGTCCAGTACTGATATAATTTGGAAGCCCACACCCCTTTTTTTCTAATGGAAGTGATTACTGGATGATTACTAGATTTTTCATAATGGAGAAACAGTTGAGTTTCCCCCATGAACAAGTTGTTTTCCCCCTTATCAATAATGATATTTATTATTACTAATTGGGTATACTACTGCATGTCATTTTTAATGCTGGATAAAACTACTGTGTGTTATAATTTTTTTTACTTTATATTAAAAGCTAAATACTATATACTATACTTCCCCCCAAAAAATGTCTTTACTTACCTTTATCCTTGCAGGCAGCTCCTCCACACAGGATGCAGTTTCCAGTCGGGGCGGCCCTATTTTGCCAGCTGTATGGCGGCTGTATAATTTTTTTAAAACATCTGCAAATAAAAACTTGTTATCAGGAAGGCTGTGGCAGCAGCAGGTTAGGGCTTAAGGGGAAGGTTAGGGTTAGGCTGCATGGCATGGAGAGTTAGGATTAGGCTGCAAAGCAAGGAGGGTTAGGGTTAAGCTATGAGACAAGGCGGTTTAAGGTTAGGGCTGAAGAAGTGGAAGGTTATAGTTAGACTGTGGGAAACACAGGGTTAGGGTTAGGAAAGAGTTAGGGTTAGGTAGGGTTAGGTAAAAACACTTACCTGTCCTCATAACTGCAAAAGTTGTGGCACAGCCGCTTTCTCAAATGGAGACTGCTTGCAATTGCCGGCAGTCTCCATTCAGCTACCGTATGATAGTCTGTCACAAAACAGACCATCGCACCAGTAAACCACATAATCATACCTCCATTCTGAGTCTGCAGAAATATTCTGTGTCTTGTTGGATTGATATAATCTATTTCAGGAGACCTTAAGCTTTGCAGAACTGGCATCACAGCAATAGACTTAGAATGGTGCTGTAATATAAAAAAAAAAGAGAGTGTCAAGAGCCAAGAGGCAAAAGCAGGGATTTTAAAGTACTCTCATAAATAGTGAGGAATCTTAAAATTGAAACACATATTCTACACACACACACAGTAAAACATATTGTTCAGTTTACAGTATGCAACTCAGTAGTGTTACCAACTTCCATTGTTGCCTGAAATTATACAAGCAATCTGGAAAAGAATCTTACCCTACATTGGTGTACATAGTTTAGCTGAGTCTGTTATCAGCGTCTGTGACAACAGTGTGGGCAGATGGTAAAGGTGAGCTCAACACCTACTGCTGTAGAGAAGGCAGCCATATGATCAGTCCCTGTCCTCTGCAGTGATACAGGGTGGGATTAAGGAACAGGAGGGAGAGAAGAAAGGGAGCAGGCTAATATACAGAATACTTACGGGCATCCTCTAGTGGCCAGAGAATTATATATATATCATACATTGAAAAGCTCACATTTCTCTGGGCTGAAAAAAGCTCTATCTAATCTGTTCTCTGCCCTTGCCCGGGACTCTGGTATCAGCAATCTACTCTTAAAAGTCACAGTTGACTGCACCACACAATAATCATTTTAAATATGTACATTCAGATTGACTTTATTTATTCTGACCTTTTAACAAAACAGGGAGGGGAATTACATTGCCTTGACTGTAACATCACCAGCAGAAGCCTCAGACACCTCTTAGTTGCATATGAAGTGTCATACACTCAGACAAAAAGGTCTGCCTACAGTACAGTGGAAACGGGGGATGGGGTGATAAGGATATCCATGGAATGATACTTGCCATAGAAGATCTTGTAACTTTGCTTTTTGATTCTCTCTTGTGTGCTTGATCCTTCCCGAGCCAACACAACCTATCTTTCAGAACCACCAGTCTGTCCACCAGTCCTTTACCCCAACAACTGGACTTTTCCCGGACACTAAAGTCCTCATCATCTCCGCCAGAGTCTCCTATTTCGACAATGATACAACTGCCAGCTGAATGGTGGCTGTATCATTTGATGAAATGCTCGGCAGTCATCATTCAACTGCTGAATGACTGAAAACAGTTGCCACAGTCTAATGCAAGCTTGTAGACAGGGCCTTTGTAACAACTGCTGTGTGTGAAGACACAGCAAACCTTTACTACCTAGACAGAGCAACTACATTCAAAAGCCCTGTTATTTAAGTTCATAAATGACACTTCATTCTGATCATCAGAAAAGGAAACTTGCCTCCTACAGTAGGGGGAGATCTAAGGGCACAATCACCACTTGGTTGCTGCCTATTATTGTTAACTGTTTTCTTCAAATTTAGGCAGTGTTTATACTAATAAAGGTAAAGCCCCTTATACCATTATTTATTTATTAACAGGTTTTTATATAGCACCCACAGATTACATAGCGCTGTCTAAATGAACAATCAGTATAAACAACAACAACACTGGGTAATAACAGACAGACTGGGTGGGTAGGAGGGCCACCATACCATAGAGGATCTAAATCATAGTATAGTAGCTGATTAAAGAAATCACTGAATTCTACAAGGTAAACTTAAAACTCATTAATGGTAAATTGTTATATTTGTAGCTATCATCTTGAACATTTATTCTATCATAATATTCTTATTCGTGAATGATTTGCTTAATATATTCTTCTACCTTGATATTCAGTTTCTGTATCTATGGCTCTATGATGGTGATGATAGATGAATATCATTACAATATATCCACTTCCACTTTTTTTGTGTGAAAACTTCTGCTTTGGGTTAGTATCATCTGCATCATTAATTATTAATATGTAGCATCGCTTATTAAGCCAGTAAACTTCTAATAGGCTTGTGAATCAGTGCTCTACTTTTCGCCTCAACTATTACATTTATGAATAACCGTTGCAAACATTTAAAAGTAAAAATGTATCACTGTAACAGCAATGGTCAGCTGATTAAAAAGATACAGCGCTTATAATTTTTTTCAGCATTAATATTGTGTTGGTATTAATGAATAGGCAACGACATAGCCAATGAGCTATGACCCAATTATGTCTTCAGCACAGAAAGACTGCTATAAAGTTGAAATACCTATACAACGGAGGATCGTAGAAGCCGGTTTCCTGGAGCTGGCCAGCCACGGGTACTCTGAGTCTAATATTTGCTCTTAATTTTATAGTAGGAGTGTTTCACAGAAATACATTGGCAGACCAAGGGTAACAGAGTGATATCTCCGGTAACTAGAAGTGGTGACTATATACTGGAACTCTATGGAAACATTCTGCCAGGGAAATCTCTTTGACTAGCCACCTAGTACCATTGAGCTCTACAACTTTAAGGTAATCAAGGGATATAATCTACCTGTAGAACCTGGAAGCGGGTGAACAGTTATAACATCTATAAGCCCACAGAAAGCGGTGGGTAAATACTATGACCAACACGGACACCAGGAACCAAAGTGGAAATTCTTGTGGAACACCTATTGATTGTGAGCATTCAGTATCAAAGTTTTATATGGTCTAAGAGCAAATGTATTGTATGTATACCCATCTATCAATACAATTTATGTGCTACCTCAATTGATGTTTATATGTGCAACAACATAGCGAACTATCTTTTGTGATACATTCTTTGGAATCCCACTCCAGATTTTAAATATTGTGTGATTGGGTGATTAATAAAATATATTATTTTTATGTCGGTGCCTATTCATTAATACAAACACAATATTGATGCTAAAACTTTTTTTATAAGCGCTGTATCTTTTTCATCTCTGTCCAAATGGAGGAGTAATTTCTCTTAAAATAGGGTAAGCATTAACCCTAACATACGACAGCTATTTTTCTGCCACCCACAAATTTTTTTCAAAACGGGATTTGTCTGTTTTTATCTTTTGTCTTGTGTTTTTGGCCCAGCTCTAGAATAGAATAGGTTATTAGATAAATTAGGAAGGCTTTTGACACATAGGGCCTTATCCAGACCTACGCTGGCCAGCAGCGTAAGATCGGCTTAAAACCCAATCTGCGCATGCGCCGGGCGTCCCCCAGCGCTACTACGCTGCAGTTAGTACAGGTAGGTGGGGGGAGGGAGGGTACTGAGGCTGGGAGGGTGGCGTTATCATACTAACGCCACAGTCCCAGCGTATTTACACTCCCTTACACCGGCTGAAGTTAGGGTAGCCTTCAGCCGGCGTAAAGGAGTGTAAATACGATGAGGCAGGGGGATTGTCAGGGGGAGCCTCACGATGTATCGCTGAGCGTTAGTACGCTCAGCGCTACATCGTAGGTCTGGATCACCCTACACCCTATACGCACTATTCTCTCTATTTCACAAACAATGATACTCTGAAACTTGGCTTCTTTACCTATTGGACTATTTAATAATGCGTCTCCATGTTAGATCCCAAAACATTCTCATTCATAGAGATTAAGTCACCAAGGCCTTGGTGTTGAATCTATTGATAAAATTTTCCACCATTCTTAGAATCTTCTGTACTGTTTTGCTTTATTGGGAGGCATCAGAAAAATGTTTATTTGCTTTTTGAGACTGCCTACCAGTATTATATCCTTTATCCCAGTTAGCAGTATGGTAGGACTGGTTCTATCCATAGAGTCCTCAGGATACCCAGCCTTATAAAGATATGATTGTTTTGAAGTCTGGTAGACTATACAGTGGTAGGAGATGTCTGTAAGTGGCATCTGCTTTAATTCAAGAAGACAGTGACAAGTATAAAAATGCCAATATGTTGTGTTAAATTCCCATCTGTGTTCCTATTTTATTTTACTTGCAGCATTTTCTCTTTATTCATATCTATTTTATCGTGTGTAACAAACAGAAAATAATGCAGGGTGATGACTCGGGTTACACAGATATCTCTTTTCAAATTCAAAGTCGGCATGTTCACTTCAATGACGATGAATGGACAGCATTGTGTACCAGATCTATCCAAACACTTGCTGTGTCTCAGGCATTATTCTGACAGGAAAGAATGGGTTGCAGCAAAAAAAAACATAAGGTTTATTATGCCATGGTAAACAATCTCATTCAAACTGACATACAGGTTTTATTAGGAGTACAACCGTCTTACCTTGTTCTTACACATCACTTGTAATCATTTTTCAACTTTTAATATTTGCAGCATATGTAAACCCTTTTCTCTCTCCAGTTTTATAAATTTCCTCTATAAAATAATACAGTGTAGGAAAAAATTTGGGAAATTTAATCCACACAATCACTATGAACCTGATTCAGAGATTGAAAATAAGAGAGGAAAGTTACTCCTGGGCAAAACCATGTTGATTTTAGGGGGAGTCAAGTTATTTGCATTCTTTGCATGCAGGGATATATCTTTTCTTTTGCTTCATGCACACAGACAGTGACCTGCTTCACTTTTACACTGTAATTTAGACTTGGACTGGGAAACATCACCTCTCAACTCTAATACTGTTTGCAACAGATTAAATTTGACTTCCCTGCATCCAACATGATTTTGCCCAGGAGTAATTTTCCTCTTAGGGGTCTATTTACAAAATTATATTTTTACCCGCGATTAGAAATTGATTAAATTTGCTTTTTACCCACGATTACAAACACTAGAGCGCTCACTAGAGCCCCCTAATGTAAATGACGTCATCATTACTATAAAAGGCTGCCCTATAGTGACCAAATGGTCATTAGGATCGGCGCGGAAGAAGAGAAAGGATCCTGTTGCCGGGGCAAGTGCCGGAAGAGGCCGAAGAGAGGACCAGAGCTGCATCTTCTATCAACCGGAGAAGATTCTACAAGCAACTGGAGAAGATGACCTGCCAAGAAAGAAAAAACTTCAACCAGCTCGTCCCAAGAATGATGACAGCTAAACGGTGAGTGTTACATTTTTTTTATTTATTTTATACAACACACAATACATTACTACACATTTAGTATAGTACACGGTGGCCACCGGAGGTAAGTTAACACATTAGAGTGTTAGGGGTGAGTGACCCTGGCACTCCGGGATTACCTTGCAATGAGAACCGAAGTAGCTCAGGTGAGGTACTTCGGTCTTAGCTGGAGAGTGCCGGAGTGACCTCAATAAGGATCCCAAGAACGTGACGGGCAAGTTTCCAGAGACGCCTCGCAACCTAGCCAGAAGATCTTCACCCTTGCCCCTGGAGTTGGTGGATGGACTTTCCCTTCGGCGGCGCTGACAGACTCTGTTGAACTTGAACCCGTGGAAGGAAAGAAAAGACACCACACAGTGAACCACAGGAGACTAGGAAAAAACACTGGAAGCGGGAGCAGTACTGGTAACTAGATAGTTACCAGGAACTAACAACACAGAGACGTAAAACACACTGACTGCGGACTAAAGAGGAACACAGGACTAAACAAAAACAGAACAAGACAAACTAGGGCTGCCACACAATACAAACACCCAGAGGTCCCCCCCGAAGGGGTTCACAAACACATACACACAGGAGAGGTCAGGGAGCAAATATGAGGGATTTAAACAGCAAGGAGGGAGAAAGGGAGGAGCTGACCACAAAGGGTTAACCAGGGCAGGATAAGGCAAGGCAAGGCTGGGACAGTCAGGTTCACAAGGCACAAGGCACTTGGCATACAAACAAAAGAGCAGGCTATAGTGACAGAGAACTGATTCTATAACCGGCGCCTAGGAAATGACCTAGAGGGTTAAAATAAGGTGGGAAGGTCTGCCATAGGAGGAGAGCAAAGGACAGAAGATATAAAGGCCAGCCACTAGAGGGCGCGTGCACAAAGAGAGCAGATTGCTAAGAATGCTGAAACCAAGGAAGCTGTCAGACAGGAAGTGAGCAGCATGCATGGAGCAGGGAGAGAGGACAAGGTAAGAGCTGCTTGCTGTGGCTATACATTGGCAGCTGTAACATAGAGGGCATTGTTATACAGCGTAAAAGCTTTTTTAATGCACACGTTTGTCAATGTATGTGTGTATGTTTTTGCACATTGTTGTTTTTTTTTAAGGCACCGGCACCGGAGATAGCGCAGCATGTTTAGAAGGCTTAACATGCTGCCGCTGATATTACATGTCATTGACATGACATGTCAAATATAGGCACTTTATTTTTAAACGATTTGCCGACGATTTAGACAAATCACCTTTAGTGAATACGGCGATCTGTATTTTTTTAAAGGCAAACATCGGGACGAGTTTTGTCCAGTGATGTTTGCCTGGTTGATTTTGTCAAAGCCCAAAGTCCTAGGACTTTGGCTTTAGTGAATACCACAATGGCAAAATCACTGCTAAAGTCTCGTGACTTTGGGGGATTTTGACAAAATCGACTTTAGTAAATATACCCCTTAGGGTTGGATCCAGCCTTAAGTAAGTGCTTGAAATTAACTAAACCATGTTGATTGCAGGGGAGTCATATTTCATTTCTTGCAAAAAGTATTAGAGTTGAGAGGGGATGTTTCCTATCCCGAGTCTAAATAACAGTGTGATAGTAAAGCTGGTCAGTATCTGTGTGCAGTAAGCAATTCAATGATATATCCCTGCATGCAAAGAATACAATTAACTTGACTCCCCCTGCAATCAACATGGTTTAGCCCAGGAGTAACTCATTTCAAGCACTTATTTAAGTCTGGATCCAGCCCCAAGACTCCAGGACCAAATATTTTATTAATTTATTGTTTCACTAAATATACCATCATTTGCAACCACAGCATTATTTTAATAGATCTTTCAATTATCTACAGGAATAACATTGTGGTTGCAAATGTTGGTGCAGTCATGACGTTGATCATGACTTTGTAACTGCTACTATCAAATTGTCTACAGTTTTAACCAAAGTAGGCTTCTACGTAAGCCCATAAATGTGTACTTCACTATAAAGTTTGGTTTGGAGGCAAGGTTTATAATGATGTTTCCATGCCTTCCAAATGAATTTTTTTGGTCAGTTATGAAAGTGAAGGTAAGGACCCTTCCATCTTAATGCAATAAAATAGGACTGGTGAGAATCTGATATACAAATGTGTCTGCTTCAAGAGGAGAAATCAGAATGAGAAAGTAAGCTAGATATAGATAGCTCAGTTAATAAGTTGCTAGTCAACACATGTGTGTCCCTACAATTTGTTATTAGTCAAGAATAATTTTGATGAGTTGGGGTTAAACTGTACAAATTCAAGCCATGCAATTAAAAGCTGTTTTGCTGTTTGCACGTGGCTCTGGTTATGAAAATACTGCTGTTTTTAAATTTTATTTAGTGATCTAATAAAAACAAAGATGCTACCAGTAATTTTCACATTGTATTTTGTAGTCCATAAAAAAGCTGCACATGCACAAATTGAATAAGTAACTTAAATGTAACAATATCTAACGTAACAGTGTATTCATGGTCATAGGGTCATAAAATTTCTCCCTCCATTGCTTTTGTGTTGTTTCCTGTCTTTTTATTTATTCCTTTACTGAAAGCTAAAGCCATAAAAGTATATCATGGTTTTTGGTCTACAAACTAGCCTCCTATTTCTTTTTACTCTTACACATTCTATGGCCTCACTCTTCCATTTAAACTATCAATTAGGCAACAGAATTTTTTAACAAAAGAAAGTTGATGTTGAAACAAACTCTCTTGAAGCTGTAGTAGATTTCCTTCACGTGTGGTGGATCTGCCCCAAATTTACTCCGTTCTGGGACATGGTTCATACCCTCCTAATGGCCCTCCTACTCTGCTCACCCCCTAAAAACCTTTGGATCTACTTATTATGATACCCGATACAGACACCCCCTCCCGCAAACTAGCTTCCCATGTCTTGGCTGCGGCCAAATGCCTTATCTCCAAAGCCTGGAAATAGCCAG
>WWET01000077.1:994707-1024398 GCA_011038615.1 Limnodynastes dumerilii | reverse complement strand
CCCCTCTTTGCTCTTCGATTTCTTTTATATGGCTTGTCGCAGGCGTGGAGAGAATGACTGCTTATTTGCGGGGCACTAATGATGCTTATCACAGGGTGTGGGCCCCCTGGTTCACCCTACAATCCCCCACCTCTCCACTGTAGAGTGTAAACCTGTTGCCTACTTAAGGACGGATCCCCTGCTGGAATTGCCCTTGAGTCTCCTATCCAATATATCTCCAATGATCTTTTCACCCCTCAATCTAGTGGCCTGGTGACTTTTCCCCCCCCTCCTATTCTTTATATATCTGCTATTCTACAATGTTATTTTGTTGCTCCCCTGCTGTAAAGTTTCTAAAAATGCTGTAGCAGACCTTGTTTGTATTATGCCATTGCCTATCTATTGTATGTCTACTGCTTCAATAAAAGAAAGTTAAAGAAAGTTAAAGAAAAGTAAGCAGCCTGAGAAAAAAGCAAAAGATAGAAAAACTAGAATTGCAGAAAGTCCCTTGTTTTTACTGTCATTAGAGAAGATGGCTTTAGCTGGTAATGTCCATTTATTGTTTTACAGCCATGAGACTTTGTAGACCGCTAATTGGTATTAGGTTATTTAATATTTTCTAAGTCTCCCAAATCTTTCTGAGTTAACCCGAATTTAAGGAAAAGCAGTATAACGCATTGTTTAAAGGTTTGTACATCAGCAGTTCTTTTTTGATAAGTTGCAATTAACAAGTAACCTTTAATAAACTTATTCAGATGCATATTTCTAATTTTATTTTCCAATAGAGCCTGGACACATCCCTCCATCAAATGCATTCCTCTCCCCACATTACATATTACACCTCCCTCCACCAGTTACATCCATTGCATGTTACACTCCACCAGTTACATCCACTCTTCCCCCCCCCCCCCCCCATCAGTTACATCCCTCTCCCCACATTACATATTACACCTCCCTCCATCAGTTACATCCATTACATATTACACCTCCCTTCATCAGTTACATCCCTCTCCCCACATTACATATTACACCTCCCTCCATCAGTTACATCTCTCTCCCCACATTACATATTACACCTCCCTCCACCAGTTACATCCATTACATGTTACACCTCCCCCCATCAGTTACATCCCTCTCCCCACATTACATATTACACCTCCCTCCATCCGTTACATCCATTACATATTACACCTCCCTCCATCAGTTACATCCCTCTCCCCACATTACATATTACACCTCTCTCCATCAGTTACATCTATTACATGTTACACCTCCCTCCATCAGTTACATCCCTCTCCTCACATTACATATTGCACCTCCCTCCATCCGTTACATCCATTACATATTACACCTCCCTCCATCAGTTACATCCCCCTCCCCACATTACATATTACACCTCTCTCCATCAGTTACATCCCTCCCCCTCACATTACATATTACACCTCCCTCCATCATTTACATTCCTCTCTCCACATTACATATTACATCTCCATCCCTCTGTTACATCACTCTCCCTACGTTACATGTTACACCTCCCTCCATCAGTTACATCCATTACATGTTACACCTCCCTCTGTTACACCTCCCTCCATCAGTTACATCCATTACATGTTACACCTCCCTCCATCAGTTACATCCCTTTCTCACATTACAAATTACATCTCCCTCCCTCTGTTACATCACTCTCCCTACATTACATATTACACCTCCCTCCATCAATTACATCCCTCTCCCCACATTACATATTACATCTCTGTCCCTCTGTTACATCACTCTCCCTACATTACATACATCCCCACATTACACATTACATCTCCGTCCCTCTGTTACATCACTCTCCCTACATTACATATTACACCTCCCTCCATCAGTTACACCTATTACATGTTACACCTCCCTCCATCAGTTACATCCCTCTCCTCACATTACATATTGCACCTCCCTCCATCAGTTATATTCCTCTCACCACATTACATATTACACCTCCCTCCATCAGTTACATCCCTCTCTCACATTACACCTCCCTCCATCAGTTTCATTACTCTTGACACATTACATATTACACCTCCCTCCACCAGTTACATCCCTCTCCCCACATTACATATTACACCTCCCTCCATCAGTTACATCCCTCTCCCCACATAACATATTACACCTCCCTCCATCAGTTACATCCCTAATATCCATAAATATGTAAATATTTCTATATCAAATAGGTAATATCCTCCTATCCTCCTAATATCCTATTAGTAGTGTATTTATCTAATTCCAACATCAAGGGAAGATTTAAATCAAAAGTTTTTAGTAATATATAGTGTCCACCTGGTAAAGAATTGATTGACTACATATAAACAGTATATAATAATCAGCGGCTTCTAGTTGATATAATCTCACATGGAGTATAAACTCAATTCCAAAATTAATAGAATACTAACTAAGGTCAACCCATATATGTCTTAGCAAATCTGAGCACTCCCAATTGCCTACTTTACAGGCTGTATCACCTAATATATATGGCATACTACTAATAGTATTTATATATGATATGGTAAGTATCGTATAGTAGAAGGTATGGAGTTACATTCGCTCCCGTCACTTAAATTGTTGAACCAATATAGTATGATATTAGTCTAAGGTCACTGCTCCCCAGAGGGTTGATACATCTGTATAGATAATGAGATCCGATATTGTGCAGTGAGATCTTCCTAAACAAATGAATGATACATTCTGCTCCTCAGGGGGGTATACTTATCATTTAACAGGGTTGACAAATAGCCGGCACGGAGACACATTTACTCCCGTGCCTTGAAACGCTATGCCGATATTAACTAGGAGGGAATCAGCGTTAATGTAAGTGCTGCTTCCTAGAGGGTACAGCAGCTTTATGGCTGAACTGACGAGATTGTTAGAACGGTAATGTACAGTTAGGTATCTCTAGGTAGTTAGGTAATGCATTCGTCTCCCCAACAGTGTATATAGCCTATTAAACATTTATCATTTATAATCTCAGTCATGACATCTTCTGACGTCATGTCGTGGCTGAGATCATAAATGAGGCCCCTGGCATGACATATGTCATTCGCCAGAGGAACACAAAAGGAAGAGGAGGGTGTCGCCAGCCAAAGCCACAAGAAGAAGTCTCACAGCAGCTGTCGAGCTGATTGTCGCCGGTCAACATAGAAGACTACAGAACTGTGAGTAGCATTAATATTTAAAGTTTGGTGTTTAAAATGTGTTAAATGTAATTTATATGTTGCAACTTTTTTCCCTAAACGTATCCATGCAATATAATGAAGGAATATTAAACGGGCCATTTCGTTTTACAAGTCATATTATTGGGGACATCAAATGTTTAATGTAAAGTATTGAGAGGATATCCGCTAATCTACTTAGGGACCCAAGGGAACATCTACTATTCTAAATAGGATCTGAGGCAACATCTACTATTCTAAATAGGATCTGAGGGGACATCTACTGTTCTAAACAGGATCTAAAGGGGAAAATCTACTCCTCTGAATAGGATCTGAGGGGACATCTACTCTTCTAAATAGGATCTGAGGGGACATATACTCTTCTAAATAGGATCTGAGGGGACATCTACTCTTCTAAATAGGATCTGAGGGGACATCTACTCTTCTAAATAGGATCTGAGGGGACATCTACTTTTCTAAATAGGATCTGAGGGGACATATAATATTTACATTAGGGACGAAGTACACATTTATTATTCTAAATAGGGACGGAGGACACATTGATTATCCTAAATAGGGACGGAGGACACATTGATTATTATATATAGGGACGGAGGACACATTGATTATTATACATCAGGATAGAGGACACATTGATTATTATACATAGGGACAGAGGACATATTGATTATTATACATCGGGACGGAGGACACATTGATTATTATACATAGGGACGGAGGACACATTGTTTATTATACATGGGGACGGAGGACACATTGATTATTATACATAGAGACGGAGGACACATTGATTATTATACATAGAGACGGAGGACACATTGATTATTATACATAGGGACAGAGGACACATATTAGTTTCATTATGTTACCGATGACATTTAATTAGATTTACACAGTAATGGAGGACAGTATGGTTGCGGCAGCACGCATTTAACTTTTGGCATGCTGTCGCTTAGGGTACTATAAGGCACTGCATGCCCTGCAATACATAGGCATGCTGTGCCTTATAGTACTATATGAAAGCAGCATGCCAAGGGACAAGTGCTTGCGGCGGCGGCAGCCATTTTTAGTATTCTGTTTTTGTTTTTTTTTAAACTAAGGGATGGGAACTCCAGCGAGGTTAAACGAACGCTAGCGAGTTTAAAATAAACTCGCTGGAGTTTAATCGCCACACATCGCTGGAGTTTAAAAATTGGCAAACAAAATCACCCCTTAGTAAATCCACAGCTTTGGGGAAATTTAAATCGCCCCTTAGTAACTGAGACCCTTCATGTGTGTCCATGTAACATCAGGTTCTGAATATGTAATAGACTAATTGTGTGAATATGATCTGAAAACCCAGTTTTGTCCTTCAGAATTATGGGCCCCACTGAAAGACTTTATCGCTAAGCCTACCTCTCCTGCACAGATTAGATATCAAACTGTTCAAACATCAAATTAATTATTAACGCATAACTAGGTTTTCATAAATTCAATAATATTTTGGGGTAGAAAAATGCAAAAAGAGTGCAAAAAAACCATAAAAAGGTAAAGGAAGAAAACTATTTTAATATTGTATGGAAATTTGGAGTAACGTAGTATAGAGTTTCTGTCTTGTATCTGATCCAGTAGAGATTTATAGCAAATCATTACATCTTTTTACTGTGCAGGTTGTGAAAATTCCAGTCCTGAAGGTCGGAGGATCAGCAGTTTTGTATTGTACTTATATATTGGAACTATATTATATAGTAGGACTGTAACAGGTGTAATGTGAAGTTTT
This sequence comes from Limnodynastes dumerilii, assembly GCA_011038615.1. Taxonomy (NCBI): domain Eukaryota; kingdom Metazoa; phylum Chordata; class Amphibia; order Anura; family Limnodynastidae; genus Limnodynastes; species Limnodynastes dumerilii. The sequence continues at coordinate 1,019,448 of WWET01000077.1, read as the reverse complement.
CTTAATCTTATTTACCACTGGAGAAATGTCAGTGTTGATAAACATGCATGCAGATGTATGGTCTGTACATTGCACTCCTAAAATTTTTAACTTGTATAGTTTGCCCTCTAAAACGTCTTACAAGTGTTCTTTTATGGGTAAACAAAAAGTTCCCATTAAAATTGTCAAAATTAAAAAGCGATTTTGGGGGTAAAATTAAGTAATGTAAAATTATAAAATAGACCCTCCAGATAAAAAAGCAAATCCATAAATAAATCCAATAAAATCTGAATTAGCAAAAGGTTTTCTTCTAATAAATTCCACTTCATTATGTATGGTGGAAGCCACTGCTTCATGATGTAGAAGGAAGAGCACAGTATTGCATTGCATGTTATTTTTCACGCTTGCCTTCTATCCATCCAATTTAGCAATTTAGGGGAAAGAATGGCTATTTATATTTAAAAGGTCTTAAATGACCTGGTGCAATGCCATTATATGCATCTTTGCTGAGATTGTAATAAGTATAGTTAGGCCTGATCCAAATTTAAGAGGAAATTCCATATGTAGCCGCAACAGAGGCTAATGTGGAATTTCTGATCCACAATACCGCATGCAGGAGAACACGGCACTCCCTTCCTCTGCTCACCTACATGCAGATAGTGGATCCATACCCTGGACCCTGCCTTAAACAGTCTGCACGCAACTCTGTGCGTTCAGAATATAGGATCGTACGTAAGGGCTAAACCCAGCCCTTACTGTACGATTTAATTGGTAAATCACACCCTGCATGCGTATCTCGTGCATAGTGAGTTGTCCGGTCCCACCTACGGAGGCTGATTTCCCCCCGGAAAGCAGCATAAAGTTCGCTTGTGGAAGTAAAGGTACTGCACATACATTTCAGTATCCAGGATTCAAAACATTCGGTTACTTATGCAAGCAGCTTGTGTAAGTCAGCCTGAAAAATCACCAGGAGCCTCATTTACAAAGGTCGATTTGCTAAAATCGACCAAAATCCCGGAACTTTGGCAGCGATTATGGCATCGGCACATTCACTAAAGGAAAAGTCCCGGGACTTTAGCCTTTAGCAAAATCGACATGCCAATCATCGCTGAAAAAGCACCGTCCTGGTTTTTTCAATGGCATATATAGAAATTGCCAGATTTACTAAGCGTCGCTTAGTAAAATCTCGGGCGATTTGCTATAAAAAAAATGCTAAATTTAAAAGCGCCTTTCATTGAAAGCGACACACACTTTAGCTGAAAAAAATCTTTGCCGTGTTTTTCATAATAAAAATGCATAGCGCAGTATGATTCTAACCCTTAGCAGGCAGGCACTGATAGTACTAGAAGGCACAGCATGGCCATGTGTTTCTGGCCATGATGTGCCTTCTAGTACTATAAGCGTCAGCATGGCAATGGTTAATGTCATGCTGACGCTTACATAATGTGCCTTTTTCCTGTAAAAAAATAAAATCGCTCTGTTCCGTTATGTTTTTTAATAAAATATATGCCTCCGTTAATAATAATCTACCAACATATGCCCCATAAATACTTGTAGATGCCTCCATTAGTAGTAAGACACCATTATTAGATCCCGTTACAATGTAGACATCAGTATTAGCCCCCATTACAATAAATACATCAGAAGTAGCCCCCGTTACAATAAATACATCAGTAGTTGCACCCTGTAGTAATAAGACATCAGTAGTTGCCCCTTTAGTAATAATACCTTAGTAGTTGCCACTGTTAGTAATAATACATTAGTAGTTGGCTCCTTCAATATTTAAATGTTTCCTTATTACTTTAAAATAAATCAAATACTCACTGTTCTGATGTCCACAGTGTTGCCAGGCGCAGATCTGGTGTCCGGCTCCTCCTCTTCTCCTCGCTGGGGCAGACAAACAGCTCCTTCTTCTTGTGGGTCCCTCCGGCGAATGACTCATGCCATTGCTGGGGCCCTTTTTTATAGTCTCTGACTAGCGCCAGAGACTATAAAAGGGCCCCTAAACTTTAACTGTTGGATGAGAATTTTTATCAGTGTATACTTAAGGCGGCCTCCACATGCCAGCATGTATTAGGATTCTGTGTCCCTGGTAACGCTGCCATCTACAGCCTGCTCCTGCTGCAGCTACTAGCCAGAGCCTGTAACATGTTATTGTGGACAGGAAAATATGACATTTCTCACCAAACAGGAATACTGAAAGCAACAGAGGAATGGTGACACAAGGGCTGGGAAATGTAGAAATTCACACAGGATGCGCCTCCCCCCCTTTCCCCTACAGCCCTGCGCCCTAGGCTACAGCCTTAACAGTCTATTGGTATACTTACCCATTCATTGTTTGGAAATACCCATCGCATTCGCCGCACCTGTCAGAAGGGTGAGTAGCACTCTATGGGGAATTTTTTTCCATTTATAACTAGAAATCGCTGTTTTAGAAAAAGAGGCAGCTGAAAGCTCATTTTCTGCTGTCTCTATTTCGAAACCCAGCCATTTTAGACAGTTATTTTTATTTTTTGAATGGGTAAGTATGCCAGTTGTCATACTTGCCCAATTATTGTTTGAAAGCTACCTGCCAGACCCCAGCCAGACCTGTTGTCCACAACAAACCCGACAGGAAAGGTGAGTAGCTTCTTTTAGAGTTAGGCTCTGGATAAGGGACGGTTAGGGTCATGGAAGGGAAGGGTTGGGTTGGGTCAGCCTGCGGGTAGGGGAGTCTAGATTTAGGCTGCAGGGATGGGAGGCTTAGGGTTAGGCTGCGGGGAGGGGAGGCTTAGGGATAGGCTGCAGGGAAGGGAGGGTTATGTTAAGGATTATGGAAAGGGTTGGGGTAAAATTTACACTTACCATTCGGAGCTCCATCTTCGGTGCTTCCCTTCATCACAATAAAGAAATTGGAAAAAAAAATATTTTTTTATTTTTTATTTTAAATGTTTTAAAATGGAAGTTTAAGATGTGTTAGAGACTTTTATTTGCAACAAAGAGACCATTATCTACAACTTGCTATCATTACTCAACTACTCTGGCAGTTAAATAATGCATTTTCTACTTGCAAATTTGTTTAATAGATCAGTAATAATAATAAAAATAAATAAAAAAGCGCAATAATGTAATATCTCAACAATCCATTAAATGACTAAACAAGAGCCTGTTTGATTGATTTGTACCATAATTCAGTGATCTGTTTTCAAATTGCTCAACACAACAGATAACAGTGTCATTGTTATTTACTCATTAATACAACCGTCCTCTCAGATAGAAAAGATTAATCTCCATCTTTGCTTCCAAAACATTAAGATAAGCGGTGGATGAATTACTGCTGCTTTTGATGCTCTGCCAGCTTTTCACATATGGTGTCAGTGGATAGATGCCGAATGTTGTATGGCGCCCAAGGTGGGATGTTTGGTGGGAAAAGCTGTTCTATGTGTAATCAGGTGACAAAACGAAAAAATAACATGAGCTAAAAGGTGCACTAAGTACAGTAACAGTTGTTACATTTTACAGTATAGTAAACACTACATGAACACTATATTGTCATCACACCTCTAACTATTCAAATGCTTGATAGCAACCATTAGACATTCTTTATAGAATTCTTCCAGAGAAAGAATCTAGAAATAGGTGCAGTTATTCCACACATTGCAACTGTGACTAGATAGTTTAGCATCTGATGGACTGCCTCCCTAACCCACCAGCCAGGATCTTTGATCTTGGTCCTTTTGAAATGCTGGGAGGTATGTGAGCTAGTTGCTGATGCTTCAGAAGCTACACTTTGATGAGTGTGGTATAAAATGATGACACACCTCCTCTTAGTGAAAAAAACTAAAGACTGCACATAGTCAATCTACGTGCCTAAAGGCTACGTAGATTGTGTCATCAGCATTACTACGCATACACAGTTCATAATTACGTACAAATACGCAATAAGAAGCCTCAGCTTTTAGGTGTTTTGTTAGAATTTGTTGGTAATATCTGTAAACTTAATGTAATGAAAGTAGCTTGTAAAAAACTTCAGAAATGTAATACTATATATGTAATACTAATAAAATACAAAATTGTCGACATTTTGACCTTTCTACAATTTGACCTGTCGACATAACAACTAGCAAGGCACTTTGATGGCTTTAACGTGTAACTTGCACTCAAGGGGATGTCTAACAACAAAGGATTTCATTTCATTAAAGTCACATGTGTTTTATATACTTTTATTACACGCGCAAATAAGAGACAAATCTAAAACTGTGACGGATATGTGGTAACAATTAAAGAAAAGAAGCAGGGCATTATTTGTGGTTTGCAATGCAATATTATTGTGTGCAAATAATAACAAAGGCTGTTATGTGTCTCTTTCCACTGAGCTGAACAACGCAAAAACCACCTGTTCCTTTTCCTAATCCATCTGCAGCGGTAAGAGCATCTGGTGATATCTCTAAACATCTACTGGCCAGTTGAATAGCAAGTTTGTATTACTGCTGTTTAAATAGAATTCCCTTAAAACTTAAAAGGGTTTATTTGCCATATTAGTGCCACGTAACTGTTTTTTTTTTATATATCTCTTGTCGAAAATTACATTGGACATTAAAATATGTGCACATACATATTGAAGTTATCCACTGATAAACAGAATATACTGTAAGATATACAAAAGTAAATTTAAATTAACCTATATTTGCAATCTGCACAGCTTTTTTTTTATTTTTACTACCCAATTAATACAGGCATATGGTTTTGTGTTTCCTTTTTTAATGTAAAAGTGATGCACATCTAATGTTTTCTGCAAGACAGAACTCACAAGCGGCCACTGGAATTAGATGGCGCTAAAAAAAACCTTTATCACACATTTGAAGCATCTGTATGGCTGACCTAAGTGTCATAAAAGGCATTGCACATTAAAGTGAATCATTCCAATATTGTCCCTCATTAATTAACAGCTGCAGGCGCTCTGAAACATCTGTCAGTATTGCTTTACCATTCCTTTTGCTCCACTGACTTCACTAAAGAAGCTTAACAAATCAATGTGAGCCAGCACTACACCTGAGTCAATGTATACTCCATAAAAACCTGAAATGTGGCATCTGTGATTAATGGCATGGAGTATGCATAAAGTGAGCATGCTAAAGACTATGGCCATTATTATGGCTAGTGAGATGTATGTTAACCATTATCTTGCTTGTTCAGCTATGCTTAGCACTGTACTGTTTGCCTTTATTGTATTCACATGTAATTTGCTGTTTTACAGAATTCTATCTGTAAATTAAATAAAAAATGAATAATGGACTGTGTTCACAGTTAAGAGCGACAGATCCACTCCTAACTAACCCAAACTGCACCCCCAAAACCTGCCCCCCGTTTTTAGGAACCTTATGGTCTAAGAGTGCAAAGGGCTTCCTTAAGTAATCGTGCGTATTTTCCTTCTTAAGGAGTAAGTAGTATGCACGTTCAAAGCCTCTTGCCACCCTCCCAGGCTAATCCTTCTTCTGCCTAAACTACTAAGTGGTACATAGATTGTGTAAATTACCTACCACGCATGCGTTTCTGGAAAGACCGTACTTTAGAAGCAGCTGCTTCTTAAGTGTGAATAGACTCCAGTATTAATATCTTATACACATAGGGCCTGATCCAGCACTACGGCAGTGCGTTGTTCCTAACAACGCACAGCCGTAACTACTAAGCACTCCCCCGACACTCCCCCTGCCAGCCGTAATTACACTCAGTTACACCAGCTGAAGTCTACTCTAACTTCAGCCGGCATAACCGAGAGTAATTACGGCTGGCCGGAAGCATAAGTAAGCAAACCCTGCCCTCCCTCCCTTAGCCTCAATCCCCCCCGCCTACCTTTCGTAACTCCATCGTAGTTACGGAGCTCCCTGCCCCTTCCTCCGTAACTACGATGAAGTTACGGAAGCAAGATTCAGAATTAGGAAAAAACGTCTGCCGGGTGCATGTGCAAATCGGAAAAACTGGCGATCTAACGCTTGCGCCCGGCGTAAATGCAATCCAGAGCGTAGCTCTGGATCAGGTCCATAGGGCCTGATTCAGAATTGGGAGAAATTGTATAAAAGGGAGTGAATATGCACATTTGCAAAACCATGTTGTACAAGGGATCAAATAAAAATTAAATATATTACTAAATAAGTACATAATGGCTCAAAATGTTCCATGCATGCAATCATTTTTTTTTATGAATTTGAAACTCTCATATTGAAAAAGTCGGTGGTATTTGAAAGCCTATTGATACAAATATATTGACATTTTTGCATCCAGTTCCTCTCTGCACACATTAAAATGCCTTTTTTACTTTTAAAATATCCATGGAGACATGTTTCAAATACATTACATTACTGCACTGACTTTATAACCCACCAAAAGACTGAGGGAAGAAATAAGGTTGTAATTATGACTCCAAAAACAGTGTGACATCTCCTGAACTTCAAAAAAAAACAAGCAATGGGAGATTCATTAAATAAGATGAAATAGGAATGAATGCATCTGTGTGGCAGACATTTTTTTTGTAGGACATTAAGTACATAAACTTTATTGACAAATAAATGGTTGCAAGTTTCCAGCACAAATATTTAATCGTTAGCTCTTTAACTGAGTGTGTCTGAGAGACGTAAAGGAGAAGAGAGATCATTGGAATGCCTTACAGAAAGGGTAATTGGAGGTGGTGGTGAAGGGAAATGAAAAAGGTGAAACTAGTGTTAAATACGGCAAACCAGAAAAGATGGCAGAGGTCATTCCAAAGTTAGAGATGCTATATTGACTCCTGATATAATGGGGGTAAACTTTTAATGCTTGCATTGGATGGTGTTATGAAGGTGAGGGAAGCATAAATATATCATGCATCCAAACCTATATGTCCCCTTTCATTGCAATGACTGAATATATCCTTGTTTCAGAATTCTAAAGCTATTGAATTAGTCTGATAGTGCCCCTCCTGGATGATGTCCTGACATAACAGATGGTCGTCATAACACTGAACAAAACATGACAAGCTCCACTACGTGTTAAATATATCTCTGTAATCCCTCCACAGACACACGCAGACATATAAAATCCTTCAGCCACTACACTCACTGGAAATGTGGGACAAACAAGGCTTTAAGATTATCCACACTGGCGCTGTGAGTTTCCTTATGGCCGTTTACCAACTCCATTTTGGCCTTGTTTATGAATAAGTGACTAACTATTTATGCAGCATCTGATTCGCCTGCTCTGTGATTAAACAGTCTCAATTCCTAATTTTCCTTTTGTGTACTGTCAATGTTTTCTGACATAATGCATCTATGTTTTCATAGAGTATGGCAGCGCTGTCTGTACCACCAAATATAAAAGGCTCTGCTTTTGCTCTAAGTGGAACATCTGTGAGTAGAGAATTTTGTATTGGAGCGAAGGGGCCATGATGATGGGTATGCTACCTATTGCAGTATATGTTCTGTTTACCCGTTCCAATATGCAGGGCTGGATTTGTAAGTGATTTATCCCTTAATACGTTCTTGTTATTCAACATAATAAAGCTGTTCATATTTTTTAAAATGTAGTAATTAATTTAACTATTGATTTTGTAAGTTCCAAAGACATTTTGCAAGGTAGATGTAAAATATTTCCAGTGTAGTGTTAGAGTGCCCTCTAGTGAGCAATATACATTATAGCATATTCCAAACTATCGAGCTTTAAAAATAAAAATTGTGAATACATTTAGCAATCTGCAAAAGTGAAATGAGAATGAAATACTCACTGATTTTTTTTTCCTTGTAATTTTCTGGCATTAAAAGCCCATCTTACAGCAGCCACATCACTATAAGAAGAAAAATGTAGTTTAGAAATGCAGTACTGTTTGTGTCCAGTTATATAGTGAAGCAAAAATGGGAATTCTGCACCTCTGCCAAAGTGCCTGTTTGATCACATAATTGTGTTTTTTGCAAACTGAGACCTCAATGTAACGTAAATTTAATACTGCACATTGCAAAGAAATTATTTTGTAAGTAGTTAAGTAAAATTGTTATTTCTAAAGGTTGCCATACACTAGAGCGATTATTGGTCTGCACATTCAATTATTAGGTGATAGGACCATATATCCCTGTAGTGTATGGCCAATATTTTTTCTTAATGGCAATAAAATGGCCAAATAAATTTGGGTCCAATAATTTTAACTTATAGCATACATAAAAAATATATCCACGCTGCCAATTTTGCCTCCACCTCCTGGTCCGAGTTACTCTGTCAGACTCCATTATAACTGGCCAGTACAGCAGTAATAAAATAACGAAAGCTCTTCTATACTTGTTGGTTATGTGACAGACAGATTAATTCTAATCAGGTCGACTGGCCAAACACCACTGTCCAGAGCTTCTTTTATTTCTTCTAAACCAGCCAGTAGACTAACTTCATGGGTCTCTGGCTGAGATTGACAGGTGGCACATCCAATCATGGCAGAAACTGACTGGAGGCCCATGCAGCCAATTAGCTGCAAGGGCCTCCTGTTATTCTCAGCTACATCTGTCTCTTCTGCCAGGATTATTGGTCCCAGCAGGAGAAGTGTGTGATTCTGATATTGGGACCATTCCTTGGTGGACAATTGTCCCGTTTATTGGGTCCCCTCTTACAGGTACATACATAGTGCAGGGTTGCTGACTTTTTAAAGGGGGCTAAAAAAAAGACGAACGAGTATCCAAATTACATTTTGTGATCTTATTGTGAGTCAGTAGACTACTGTATGCATAGGCTGAGCTGTAGCCGCAACCACCAATACAACAAATATGAGACATGACAGCACAGAGGGCCTTTTCTTAGAGGAAAACTGTACAATTGAATATAAATTCACTATACATATATAATTCAATAACTGTATATTTCATTCATACTGCTATGTCAGATTGATGCTAATGCAGTTAATATTGTGTCTAATGGATAATGATTGGGGTGAAATATCATGGCGGCCATGGTGTTATGTAAGAGTCTCTGGGACTTCTTGCATGATTAAGGTATACTGCACATTTAATAGAGCAGCAATTCCATTATACCAGAAGTTTTGCCTGTCTTTACTTCCAGCCGCTGTCGCTATATTCAGCTTAATCATTTCTTCTGGAGCTTCTCCACAGGACCCATTGCTAGATGGTGTCTGGTCTGTGGTACACTGAGATACTGGGTCTGATCCAAAGGTGAGCGTACATCAGCTGGCATGATATTTCTCTGCTCAGAACTGAAGAGCACTCAGTCATAGCTGAGATCTGAGTGCAACTCAAGTGTTGGCGACTTGCGCTGTTTGGGGCGTGTTAAAGGAGAGAAGGACTGAAGAGATTTATACCTCTTTCACATCGCCCTAAACACCCGTTTTTTTTGCCGGGGCAAGGTGCAAAAACCCGGTTAGGGGTCAGTGTGAAAGTGTCTGGGTGCCTCTACCCAGGTCTAATGACCCGGGAATTGGACTTGGGACAAAAGAAGGGTTATTCTCGGGTCCGACCTGGATAGGGGTACAGTGTTTTTCAACCAGGGTAGCACAGAAACTACATAATTGGTGTAATTTGTTTACTATTACCCTGGCAACAAGTGTTGCCAGAGCAACAGTAAACAAATTACACAGTGTAATGACTCACACTACTGACAAAACTACTAATTTCCCTGCTAAGCCCTGCAATGTGAAACAGGTCTGTGCCCCTGGGATCATCTGCTGACATGGCAATATCACGGGTTCACAGACCCGGGATATTGCCACGGTGTCGATGTGAAAGGGGTATGAGTCAATGTACAGTAAGGGTGTCCCCATTTAAGTAAGTGATCCAGATAAGAACACAGACGTAAAACAGGACTGTTTATATCAAATCATTTGCACCTGCTACGGGTCAAGTCCAAGGGGCTCAGCTTCTACAACCTATTTCAGACCCTTGCATTAGGTTGTGACACTTTAGAGGCATTACAAAGTGTCAGAACTCACTGGCGATGTATTGTGTATGTATTATTACATTCTACATACAGTAATAAAAATAATTATTTTCACATTTTTATTTCCAGTTTTAAAAACATTTTTTTTTTTATTTGTTTTGGTGCGTTCATATTACAACTGAAGTGTTAGCACTATTCATCATTTTTTAATTTAACAATACAGTGTACAACACCACCTTGAGAAACATATTGGACACACAGCTACTTTGAGCATTGCTGCTGTATTCCTGTATACTACAGTACGTGCCATAATCGGTTGCAATCTAAAGGATGTCTCCAGCCTTTCAATATTTCCCCTTTGTGTGTCCCCAGCCTTCCAACCCCCAATTTGTGTGTCCCCAGTCTTCAAATATTGTGTGTCTCCAGACTTTGAATATCACTCTTTTTTGTGTTTCCTGCATTTCAATCTCCCCCTCTTGTGTGTCTCTAGCCATTAAGTCTCTTCCCATGTTTTTCTCCAGCCTTTAAATGTTTTCCCCTATTGGCTTCCATCCTTTCAATCACCCCATCCTGAATACTGTATCTCCAGTCCTCCAATTTCCCCCTGTTGTATGTCTTGATCCTTCCAATCTTTTTCCCCCTGTGTGTCTCTAGCCTTTCAATTTTTCCCCCTTGTGCAACTCCAACTTTTTAATTCCCCCCCCCCCCTTGTATTTTTTTAAGCCTTCTAATGCCTATTGGGCCGGATTCACACTACCGGATGTATTGCATATATGTCCGTAGTTTACCGATATTTGATACTGCACATGCGTAGTATCTTTTTGTTGCATAGATTGTGTATACGCAATTGTCATAACAAAAAGATACGTAGATTGACTGTCAGAACTGTATTACATTGGCAAGGGATGTTTGACTAACAGAGATATTAGTCATCATTACCTTGTTTCACTGAGCCTTTTAAACTTCTGGGTCTGGGGAAAAAGTTGATGCTGCTAATTGACAAACACATCTATTTAAGGGTTATAAGTTGACCTTACTAATGGCATTGCCCAAAGAAAGCTACGTTTATAAAAACTATTAAATGACAAAATACTTCTGTTATGCATTACTGTGCTGAAATAAAAGCAACAAGTCCTCTGTATCAAAGGAAGAATTCCATAAGCCTGTCATAAAATATTTAGAATTCTTTAATAAGTGTTTTTTAATTAATATTTTAATACAATATTCTTTCTAGAATACAAATAATTATTTTATATCCAGTTTCCTTTTTGTATGCTATAAATAATTGGATTTTTATGGCGATCTAGAATTTAATTGGCGTGTTAAAATAGGTTATGGGAATTTTATGAGCAAATCAAAAATATCGCCTGCTGTGAAGAGTATATTAAAGTAAAAACAAAAGGCATAGAGAGTCATTTAATACATTTAACAGACTATTAGTTGCATTGTAAAATCAATTTAATATCATGTGCGCATTTCAAAGGATTTCAAATTAAGGATATAGCAATGCTGCATGAGGTGTGTATGGAAGCCCATAGTAAGGCACTTAGCAGTATACAAACCACTCCACACACAACATATCAATAATATGTCATGATAGGTTGTGGGTGCTGTCAAAATGTAATAATTTGCTATATATTAAAACTTATCACCATTGTCATTTCTAAATAATAAAAAAAAATTGATTTGTAGACTAGTAAAATAATTTAGAAGAACCCTTTTGGAGTAAGCAAGTATAATTGAGAGGTTTTAGATTTAGACTTGTATGCTGAGTAACACTTTTTTTTTTTTTACTTATTTACCCCTTTCATCAGAATTAAGCATGAACATGTAATATTTACTTTGTCTTATTCTCTCAGGTCCACCCCTGTAAATCTGTTAACTTCTGGTACATAAAAATTGCATTAAAAAAATCTCAAAACTAAATATATTCAGGAAATAAAATAAAGACCAAGGGCCTGATCCAGCGCTACGAAAATTCGCACGACGGGCGAATGCGAACGTACGCTCGGGCGTATCAACATACACGCCCCTAACACTCCCATAGTAAAGTCCCTGCTTACGGCGGCTATACCCTACACTGGGTATGACCGTCGCCCGTACGAAAATTCGCAGAAAATACGCTGAGCGTACGGGCTTAGCACGCCCATACTGTACAATTTAAATGGCTATCCCCGCCTCCCTGTAGTAAAACGGGCGCCCAGCCGACCATCGTAAAAAAAATACGCCCCGCGAGCGAAAAATACGCTAACAATACGCCCGCTATTCGCTCATGACGCTCAGGCTACCGGAAGCTGTCATACTGGGCATGCGCATTGCGAATTTTTTGCCGAAAATTCGCATACGCTCGTCGTACGCTCGCTTGCGATCGTTGCTCTGGATCAGGCCCCAAGGGAGACTCAACCAATATAGGGAATTGTATCTGGCACGAGAAAAATCCTACAAACACATATATACAAGCACAGCCATGGACAGTGTTCCATAGAGTGTACAATATTATGCTAGGCTGACATAAGCATTACAGCATTTAGACATTAAAATGATGGCACTTATAAAAGAACTGACATTGCAAATTAAATCAATACTTAAATCCTGGGTCAAAGTGAGGCTAAACCACACATTCTGTGGCATATGCTGTCCTTTGTAAAGTAGCTGGTTACTCAGCTGATAAAAAGAGATCTCACCGCTTCTGTGGTCTGAGGATGTCAGGATCGGAGGATGTAATAACAGGGTTAAATGTAAACTATTTTCACCCTCTAGTTATGACCAGCTCCTGTAGAGTAGTAAGCACTATGTCAAGTTACGAGGGGCTTAGTAGATTCTTTGTCCACCGAATGAGCTCGATGGTGTAGCAATAACAGCAGTTCTTGGAATATAGCAATTAAAGCAGCGCTGCTATCTCATGTAACATTTAAATGAAAAACTACCAGTCAGTCCAATTAATAATCATTAATGCTGTTTTTTCTTTATTTGTCAAACAATTAAACAAACTGACGCATTTCATCAAATTCCTAATTTCATAAGAGTAAATGTGAACATGGAGTATTGAATATTCCACAACATATGTATGTGTTCTAGATCAGCTGGATCAACTGGGTAGTTCATTATTAGCCAGCAGTTGTACTGTGGCTGACTGCAACATTTGAACAATGAATAAAAATATTTAATCAATTCAAATTGACCTAATAAGTTCACCCCCAGTAAATAAGCAAAAACTATATATGTTTTGATAATTCTTTTTTTTTTATATATATATGTATAAAGGATTATAGGATTTATTATATCAATAAAATACTTAATTCTAATAAGATAACAAACGATTCACAAAATCAAACCACTCAGGGGCACCATATATTGTAATGGGCAGATCTGATCTCCCTTACAATTCGCATTACTTGTTGATAAGTGGAGAAAAAGGAACCATTCTCCTATTTTCAATATCAACTAAAATTTCTATATACCAACCCTTATGTCCTATCACACGACAATGGTGTTATATGATGACAAAATAATGTCAAAAGAGAAAAAAATTTACACTGTTTCCTTTAGTGGCGAATACCATTTAATTCCCAAGTTTCATTTAAAGCTTTAGGAAAAAGGATATCAAGTGTAAATATCTAGTAGGTTTTTGTTTGCATATATTTCTGAATCTATCACTAGAGGTTTTGGTAAATGATTCTTTATCCATAGGGGTCAATTCAAATGGGTCACTTCAATGGCATTCTAAAAATATAACATTGTGATTTCTTTCCAATGCTCTGCTGATATTCTGGGAGTCATATTTTAAGGGATCTGGTGGTCCATCCTACATAAAGCTGAACTTGCATTCTTCTTCTCTACATTTTAATCCATACTTATCAAGTTTGTCAAAACAGTGGGTTCTACATAATACTTTAAATTAGCACCCCACCTAAAAATATTTTTTTAAGCTTCTGGTAAGATTTGTTTTAGGATTGGATCTTGTTTGAATATTGGATAATTCTGCAACTGTTACGAAAACGGTTCCAGGGCGCAGAGTCAGGTGGTGTTTTCCAGAGCCCCTGATGGTGGGGTTGGATTTGGCTGCGCCCCAACAACAGGTCGCAGTCCCTAGAACCAAACTCGTAGTAGAAAGGAGACAAGAAAAGGCCAGTCTAACACAGGTGAGTGGCACAGAACCAGTACAGGACTTGGATACAGATTGTGCAGATAGACTGCACAGACAGACACAAGGTAATAAGTAGACAGGCAAGGCTGAGACTGACAGACAGGGTACTCACACTCAACCACACACAATCAGGAGGGAGGACAGAAGGCAGGCAGGTGAGGGAAGGCTGGGTAGCAGAGAGGACACAGAGGGAGACTGGAAGGCAAACACGCGAATAGCAAGTAACAGGAATCACGAACAGCAGGATGGACGGACAGAGATGCTGGAGCTGGAAGCTATGACCGGCAAGGAGGCAATCAGGTGACTGGTATTTAAGGGGAGAGCCACATCCCCATGGGCTGCTGATTGCACACAGCCAAAACACAGCTAGGGAATCCCAGCCGCAGGTTAATTAGCCAGGATCTCTAGCAAGGAGGAATGCTGCCGGGGAAACCAGGACCGGAATTCCTTACTATAGCACAAAGATACAATTTCATGCAGCTGTCATATGCAGCTTTTAACAGCAACACTATATATATTTTTTCATATTTTTTCATTTTATTTAATTCATCTACAGAAATATGCTACATTGTATTTATTCTACTCTGATCCTGAGTTAATTTCTATCCCTCTTAGTAACCCTCAGCATCTTGCCTCTGTCTATCTCTTATACATTTTTCAAAGATTTCTTTGAATATTTTACTTATTATTAAGAGCAGCAAAAACAGTTTTGGGATCTAACTTTAAGCCAAATAATAAAGAAATAATCTATGAAATGGCCATGTTGTTTACTTAGATATGTACATATTTAGAAGGTGACATAACTCAGGGCAAACTGGGTTCCCATGGCTGTCCATATTACCTTTAAATTATAACTTTGTTTAAACATAATATAATTGTGTTATAAAATTAAATTCAATAGCAGTGACAAGATATCCTTTCTGTTTATTAGTAATATTGATGCATTTTTCGATAAAATATCATTAATAATTAAGTGTGAAAAAAGATAATGTGGTTGCATATCAACTGTTGACATTCAATTTAATAAGTGTGTGGAATTCCGTAAATATTATTTTTAAAGATTTAACTAAATATTGTAATAATACATCAATATGATGGTAGCTGGCTGTAAGCTAGCATAATACCTCCTCTTTATAATCTTTTATGTTCCAAAAGTCCTTTTTACTCTTTATTTTATTGTGCACTGAAGTGTCCTATTATAAACCAAAATGCTCTGTGAAACATTCAAAACATGGTATCTCTCTGTTAGCTATGCTGTTTTCACATCTCAGATCCAAAATTCAATTAGCGACTGCACCTAACAAGACATCCGCACCTATCCTATATTATTACTGTAATCAGATCTATAGGTCAAAAATAACACTGATTGATATTTCTTATGAACAATTCCAGAATTTTTACAGATATCCTATAATATATTCTTTAAATTGATAGCTACTTGTTAGTGTATGTGGCAAGAAAAAACCTTTTTTACAAATTATGTATACATTAGTAATACTGTGAAATGATTCCATCATCATGTTCCCTCTGGAAGCCATTGATTTACTCATTTACACTGAATAGCCACAGTAAGTCATAATGTGGGCCACAAACTAACATTTTAGGAGAGTTGGCTAGTAAGTTCTAATATCCACTTATACTGATGATTTATTTTAAGACATATAAAATTCATGTCTTCTGGACAGTGTGAATGAGATGTTAATGCTGGCTTGATCCACCAGGGGTTAATTAATGGGACCACATCGCAAGTTCAAGGAATTGGAAACAGTATTTATTATAAGGCAGTTTAGGGAGAGGTATGGCTTTGATTTAATAGGGTTTATGTTTTTGGGTGAGGGGAAAAGGGCAGGACATGAATCACAAAGAAGTAGTAAACAGCATTTGAAATGCAGTACAACGGGATAACTACCTAAAATGGCTGCTCCACATAGAAACTGTCTCTCAAAATGGCCACCATGCATACACACTCTGACCTGCTGCTGCCACAATCACACGGTAACAGTATAAATCCTAGACAGTTCTAATATTTTTGTCTACAACAATATTAAAGATAACTAAACATTATTGGTACACCTATGGAAAAGTTGGTAACCCCGGTTACTCGACCTATAAGTTCCATGTAGGCTGTATGAAATAAAGTCCCAATGTTTACTTGATTTGATCCCCTCTGGAGTGCAGCAATTATGCAGAACTGTGATTGTAATGTGCAGCACAAGTGAAGGTGTATGATTTTGTGTGACTACTTAGCTCTTTACTAGTGACAGTCTCTACCGCAGATCCACAGCCAATTATCTCCAAGGGTCACAATAGCCTCATCTTGCTTGCAGTTCTCTCTATTCACACTCAGTTCACCAAAGGCTGGAGTCTCCCTCAAGTCAGTCTATGGGCTATTTTGTTGATGGTTACTCCCTCAGGCAGACGGGCTCTATTCGGTGTACTGCAACACACCAAATCATGCCCAGCAGTGGATGCAGTGTTGCCTCTGCAAGTCTCTCTCTTTAATCTCTCTTTCACTTCCAACCCCTCAGCAGCTCCCCGGCACCTCTCCTCTCCACTCTGCCTTTCTTTTATACCGCTTTCACATCACCACCCTTGAAAAACCCAGGATTTTCAACCCAGGTTTATCCTGGGCGAATTGCTGTGTCAGAAAAAGCTGCATTTTAAGTCCCGGGTCTGACCCTTTCACATGTGCCATGAATTTCCTGTTGCCCTGGCAGGCAACTGTCAATCAGCCCAAAGAGGAGCTCTTATTGACTGAAAAAAATGAAGGAGACTTCACTTTTTTAATAAACTACAGGACTTTAAAAAAAAGAGAACCTGAGAGGAGACAGGCTGCATTTTTACTTATAGGTCTTCTTTCTGGTCCATCAGCCTGCAGTTCTACTATTTGCCACTATGAACTTAGTACATGCATGTCTCCTTTCTGGTCTGCCTGCAGGTGAACATGATGGGGAATAATAATGGGGGATGGGGAGACATGGTTGAAAATATTGGGGGGCTGGAGACACATGATTAGAAATACTGGAGGGGAGGGGCTGGAGATACTTGATGGGGAATACTGGGTACTGGACGTGTGATGGGGGATACTGGGGGGGTGGCTGCAGACATGATAAGGATACTGGGGAGGGGCTAAAGACACATTATAGGAATGCTGGGAGGCTGGAGATACATGGTGGGGGATACTGGGGTCTGGAGACATAGTGGGGGATACTGGAAGCTGGGGAGACATGAATGATAAGATATAGTCTGTTTTGTGTGGTGTTTTTTTGGATGAAGTGGGAATTGAATAGCGGAGACTAGGACACTGCCTGTATTGTATAGTGGCGACTATAATTACTTTCTTTTATTGTGGTTACAAGATTGACTGTTTTATGATGCTTACTATAATCTATGATGTTCACTGGTGTTAAATTGTTAAACAGAAGCGCGCAAATTTAAAGTTCACAGGGGCGGCGCCGAACACACTGGCACCGGCCCTGACCATCATTCTCTAACATCTTCACAGGATCTGCAACTCTCTTTTACACTTAATAAATGTAGATTCCTCAAACTCATTCTTTACATTCATGTACCATATATACAACCACTTTGCAATCCAATATCCCTTTTTATTACATGATTTACCCAGCCTTGCACACATGCTAGTTCCATTTTAAAATTACCCCCAGTTCTGTTATTAACACTGCTGTGTGAGAGTGGATATCTTGAAATGGCTGCCCTTCTTTAGTCTTGAAAAAGCTTGGATAGTGAAATTTCTCCATTGTAATGGCAGATGTGTTATAGTGAGTCTTTAAATAGTATGTATTTGTGTACATTTACACATGTTTATACAAGTTGAAATCCCATGATTTATATCTGAAGATAAATTGTAAAAATAAAAATCTTTATTAAGAAAATGTATTATGTACTGTATTTTTTTTTGTACGTTCGAGGCTTGTAGCTGTATGTGTCATGATCATATTGTCAGGATGCTATTCATGTGATCATGTGTAAAGGCCTTTTGGCTACAATGCAGCATTTCATTTCTCAATGTAAAAGGTCAATGCACCACCCAACCATATGTATAAAAATATATATATAGTTACAGATATACCATAATATCATTGCAATTGTTTTTCTGTTTAAAATATTAGATTTGTTGCATTCTTCTACCCCAAAACATAATAAACATAATATATTATTGCTGTTAATTAAGTGTTAATTGAAATATTTTCTTAAGAAAAACTAGCATTTACATTTTTCAGGGGGTATAAAATTCCAGACTGGTTTCATGTCATGTTGTCATATGAACAAATACTCATTTTGGAGCTGCCAAACTATAAGGTGCTGAGTATGTAACAGGGACCCTGATGGTGGGTATGGCAATTGCTGCATTAAGTATACAGGTTGTGAATCCTATATACAGCAATCAGCAGAGCAAATACCAGGTGAACTAGGCAGAGATATTGTGGCAAGTAGGAAGCACCAGGTCCAAATATGGATACATAAGCAGATACAAAACAAGAAGAAAGTCCTTGATAAGAAGGCAGGATGCTAGTATGTTAAGACATCTGAGAAACCAGGAACACTACAGGACAACCGATGTTAGAAGAAGTGAGTCCCTGGTAGCAGTGATGGTTGCTAGACACACAGGTATAGCCAAGTACATCGGAATGCTGCAGAAGTCAACACAGTGGAAACAGGTGACTGCTTTGTATCAGCACTGGATGGTATAAGGCATGCAGGTTAATCCTTGTACTCAGGATAATGCAAAAGGAAACACAATGAAACCAATGTGAACACAGGAGAATACACTGGAGGAATCCAATGAAAGCAGGAGAGCCTTAGGTAATGCTCACTGGAAATAACTTTATGCTAAGGACCCGAGTATAGGTCAGAAAGTTCCGCAGTTAGCGGATGACCAGTGATGTAAAAATCGCTTTGAGGCAATGATGTCCCATTGCAAGACAACAGGCATCAAATAAAGACAAAGATAGGGCTGGATCCAGACCTTGTTAAGTGCATGAACTTAGTTACACCTGGGCTAAACCATGTTGATTTCAGGGGAGTCATATTTCATCTGCTGCAAACAGTATTAGAGTTGAGAGGTGATGTTTCTTATCCCAAGTCTAAATAACAGTGTTATAGTAACGCTGGTCAGTATCTGTGTGAAGTAAGCAATTCAAAGATATATCCATGCATGCAAAGTATACAATTAACTTAATTCCCCCTGAATTCAACATGGTTTAGCCCAGGTGTAACTAAGTTAATGCACTTAACAAGGTCTGGATACAGCCCATAGCGTGTAGCCAAGCAACAGATCATTCTTAACCAGCATGACGAACCATACTTCCTGTGCTGTAGGAACAGGCAGAGCACCTGACATTTCAACTGTCATAAAGTACCACCTAAAACTAAATCAAGCCCATTCCCCCTAAACTGGAATATTTCGGAGCTATTCACACGATGTTGGTCTCAGTATTACAGGTTACTTCCTGAATTTGTACAAGATGTTAAACATGGTAAATTCTTATATCCATAACAGTGGCTGTCAATGTTCCATTACATTACAGTATATTTCATTTACAAATGCACATGTTGCTTTGTAGCTACCTAGGGCCCATCCTCTGTCAAATTTATCTTAATATACAGTGCTAGCAGTGCATCTATTAATTGCCAAGTGTGTGATAATCTAAGTAATATTGTGTCATATGTCTTATCTCTGTGGCTCCAAGACAAATTTGTTGCCATTACTGTCCTCTCTGGATGAAGGAGGCTCCAGGCGAAAGCCTGTCTTTTCCAGTTATGAATATGGATGTATTTAAATCAAAAGAGCTTAGTTTTTATGATATTCTAATAATGCTGAAGAAATGGGATTCATAAAGAAGCTTGCATTTTAAAGAGGGTATTTGATGATTTTACTAATGAACATTCCAGTCTTATTGTTCATAGGGCACTTGGATATAATTCAGGGTCTAAATTGCATTTCCCGGCTGCTTTTAATTAACAGTATTTAAGTTGCTGGCACTATGGATGCTGCCTCCAACAAGATTAATTAAACCTGACAACATCTGACCTGTTTAAAGGATTTATGTGTTTTTCTATTTCTTCTGCAAAATATATCATGGGTAAAAGTTACCTAAATCATATATACCACAGTACAGACCTACTCCATGGTGGTAAGCACTCCAGGAATATCCAGAAGACTCCTGAAATTAGGACATTTCTCCGGGAGAGCCTTCAAATCTCCTGCAATGGCCTTGAGGCTGTGGTTTAATGTCTATCAACATTACTATTCCAAGGGCCAGATTTACTAAGCTGTGGGAAAGGAAAAGTGGAGATGTTGCCTATAGCAACCAATCACATTCTAGCTCACATTCTCTAGTATTTAATAGAAAAGTGAGAGCTAGAATCTGATTGGTTGTTATGGGCAGCATCTGGACAATAGTCCCAGCTGTCCCCTCCCTGATGGCGGCCCTGAATAGGGTAGATAACTATTAAACAGAACAATAAAGAAAAGAGCGCTAGGAGATCTATTATTAAAAGGTATAACAGTTTTTATTATGATGCTTAGCTTGACAGTCAAGATGAAAAATAAATAAACAGTTAGTATAACTCATTAAAAACAAGATTAGAAAAAGCCACAAATTGCTAGACGGACTCTATTTAAAGCACCCAAACCAGTACTTGATTACATGTATTATACTGAAGTAGTTGAAGTAACAATCCCAAAAGCAATCTGTAGCAATGTTGTTACAGAGTATATACCACACACCGTCCTTGTAACAAATCACTTGGAACAAATTGTCCAGCCAATATGAAAATTGTATTATGATGTATCGCAAGTCCGAGCTAATGCTGAAATATTGAGTGACAACTGATGGTACAATTGCTGTGAGATTGCCGTTTTTAAGGGAGAACCATTTGAGATGTATACGGCCAGTAGAATGATTGAGTTTGTTTATAAACTGGGCCGGATAAATAAGTTGTTAGATCTGGCAATGCCAGAAAATAGTTACCGTTCCAGAGAATAGTTACCGGTCCAAGGCGAGTGTCCTGGCTTGGCGGTATAGAGAAGGCTGCGGCATCTGCGGCAGCCGTGTATCCAAGTTAGCGTCGGATAGGCTCCTCCTTTAGGGACGGGTAATGAAAGACTCCCAACAGCTGTATGTTGTAATGTTGGAGACTGTGTCTCAATGTGAACTATTAAACAGTAGGTTGTGCAAGTTGGTAAGCTTGTCTGAAGAGATTAGTTTTAAGGTAGTGCTTGAAAGTTTGGAGAGTAGAGGATAATCTTAATGGGTGAGAAAGGTTATTACAGAAAGTGGGTGCAGCCCAGGAGCAGTCCTATAATCGGTAATCAGAGCATTTGTTTATGGTTTATTTGGGCTGTCAATCTCAGCCAGAACACCAGCCAATAGGAGTAGGGGTGTAAGGCCTGCTGGCTAATCAGGAGCTGATACTTTCAAACTTCCGGTTATGGTGTGTGGTTCCAGCGTTGCCCATTCTTTATCTTGTGCTTTTGCCTATTCTCCATCTCAATCATTGTCTTGTCTGTCCAATGCTCTCCCATGTCTCGACGTTGTGTCACTATTGCTCCCAGCCTCTGTCCTTGTACACTGCCTGTCCTTCCTCTCTTGGTTAACCATTGTCTTGGAGCCCTTCTCAGGGTATTCACCTGTGTGTGCATTGTCATCTCCACACATTTTGAGCCTTATCCACAGATCCGTTTTCAGGTGGAGTTGCGTACGTATTTTTAGGATCGGATGAACTGCACATGTGTAGTAACTTTATTTACGTAAATTACATTAAATATACGCACGTAAGTGCTTTAGGCACGGACATGTGAATCGCACTTGGGGACATACGTATGGATGGGTGGGGTTAAAATACGTACCTGAAAATTTACATGAAAGAGGGTGGGGGGGCATTTAAATAAGTCTTTGAGGGCGCGGTTACATCAAATCGCACGTAAGGCATACATATACGCACGTAAGTACATACATAAAGTTAGTGGTGCTCTGTGGAGGCGTAAGTGTATGATTATATGGCCATGAGAGGGCAGTGTCATGGGTGTTGGTTAGTGTTGGCTTGCTACGTGCGTGCGTATAATTGCGGACTTTTAAAAAACGGATCTGTGAATATGGTCCTTTATCGGTGCTTCTCAATCTGGCACCTGTGTGTATGTTACCATCTGCACAGCTAATATAAGTGTTTTTCATCTGGCACCTGTGTATCATCATCTCCATACATTACTTATCTTGTGCATACAGAACCTCTGTGTGTTTATTCATCTCCATATATTACCTTATCAGTGTGTGTTTCCATATCAACATGCGCTTTAATCTTTATCTATCTACCTGGCACTTGGTGTATCCCCACTCCACACTATCTTCTGTACGTGCTCTCGCCATGTTTTAGAGCAATTACTTCCTATTCTACTTTACTGGGTATGTCTGTTCTATATCATTGCTACTGTTTACAGCAAAACGTGTCTATTGGTATTGAAACCCCTGGTCCACTGCCAGCAGCCTAGACTATCCCCACCATCAGGGGCTCTAGTGAAGACCTGACTCCAGTTATACTCTTTATCCTGGCGTGTGGTACCCCAAGGTAGCGTAACAATTAACAGTTAGTGGGTAAGGAAAACTTAATTATAGCAGCACAAACATAAAAAATTACTCCACAGATGTTAGGCTCAGAAATGGTGAATACTGTTTGGTCTAAAAGCCTTAAAAAATACTGCAGCCCTTGCTTTTACAGATTGAATGTTGCTTTCAGATAACGAAGATTGCTGTGAGGTGGCACCAGCATCATTTGGCAGCACTGTGCCTGCTGTTATCCCATTTTCAAATAGTTAAT
Organism: Limnodynastes dumerilii; assembly: GCA_011038615.1. NCBI lineage: Eukaryota > Metazoa > Chordata > Amphibia > Anura > Limnodynastidae > Limnodynastes > Limnodynastes dumerilii. The sequence continues at coordinate 996,602 of WWET01000077.1, read as the reverse complement.
TAATCATATAAACAGGTCTGAACAGAATAGACAGCATACAGAACAGAAGACAAATAGGCTTGATCGCTTGGTCTTGTAATTTGCTCAGGCAGACAGATTTTCAAGGTGGTTTGTCCTTTCCAGGTGTTAGTTTAAATATAAAAGCACAACCGAAGTCCTTTTGGGTCTTACAGTGTGTTAGACAGTAAACAATATATGAATGTAGTTTATTTTTCTTTCTGACGAGCAGTATGGTGGTAATGAAAAATGTTGTTTTGTTTGAGTAGTGACAATAGCCAGACACTTCCCTAAAATATGGTCTCTTCACCCTTAATTTTCATGAAAATAATCATGCTCTGCAAAATGTAGTTGTGACTTTTTCAGATTTATTTATTTATTTATTTTAATTCTCATGTTATGTACACCTCAGTGCTGACAATGGGGCAGATCCTGAACTACGCATTTCCGCGAATTTACGTGTGGCGGACACGTAAATTTGCAGATTTGTACGCACTGCGCATGCGCACCGCAGAAAATACGCACATTCACGTAGCGTATTTTCAAACGTATGGGTAATTCACGTATTGCTAACGTAAATACTTACGTGTGGGCGTGCCAAATTTACGTTAGTGACCAATACGTGCGTTTTACGTGAAGTAGGCGGGGGGTGGTATTTAAAGTGTACAGTATGGGCGTGCTAAGCTGCGTACGTTCACGTAGTCTGTACGCCCGTTAGCGGACGTATTCTGTTACGTTAGGAAAAGTTAAGGTAGGGTTTGGGTCGCGTAAATTGAGAAAATACGTCCGTGCAAGGGGTGTGCCATGGGGAGTGTATTGACCTTACGTGTACGAAAATACGCACCGCTAAAATACGTACGCACACACGTAGTTCAGGATCTACCCCAATGACATTTCAGTGTGTGTATGTAACATTGCTTTACATTTCCAAAATGTCTTTGAATGCATAGTATGTAACGTGGCAAAATAAAGCTGCCTACTTTGTAATAGGATGGAATACAAGCTGGTCTTTTCAGGCAAGAGAGCACTTGCAGTTATTTCTCTCCTTTTATTACGTTGATGACAACATTATCTTATTTTGAGTGCTTGTGACTGAGCATTTCAGAACTGCAGCAAGTATTCTTGTGTCTGATTATCTCTGTGCTTCATGCTCATTCAAATCAATTTAGATCAAATTGGATGTAGAATCAATATATTCTGTTGCTTAAAATTGCTTTTTTGTGACTATAAGTAACAACTTAACAACCAAAGATGAGTGAAATTTGTGGAGCCAGTCTTTCCAACATACAGCAGAACAAATGTATGGAGATCTCAGGTGCCTCTTCATCTATGCGTGATGTATATTATTTCCAATTCAGTCAGGGGCTATGAAGTGTGAACTGTATAATAAAAACAATGTGATTACAATGGGGAAGCCATAATCTGCACACAGTAAATACATATATCCTACATAACACAAAAAACAGGCAAATGGGGTAATTGGGAATTTTTTTTATTAAACAATGTGTAATTGTATATACACACTAGGGGCCTTATTCACTAAGGACGATATTTTCGTGCCAAATCGCATCGCGGGGCATCGCGGCGATATTGACGCGAAAATATTTTTTTTTTGTCCAAATTCACTAACACGCGATATTGATGTGATTTTTTCAAACACAGGCGATGTGCCGCCATGTTTTTAGGGCTTAATCGCGGTGATTTTAATCAAAAATTCACCGCGATTAGCCCTTTAACTAATGGCGGCATATCGCGTGTATTAAAAAAATCCAAAGTTCTGCATGTCTGCAAAGTGCAGGCATGCTGTAGTCATTGAATTACAAGGATCAGCAAAGATGATCGTTGTAATTCTTTGGTTACAGCATGGATACAATTGTATCAATGCTGAACTGCGTGTC
>WWET01000077.1:955667-973061 GCA_011038615.1 Limnodynastes dumerilii | reverse complement strand
AGGTGATTTACGCACCTTGCGTGCGTAAATCACCTGACGCTATTAATTCTGGATCCGGTCCCCAATGTTAGATACCAATATCTGTACAATAGACTCTGCAACGGAGGCTAACATATAGCTTTAACCCTTACCCCGGATCTGGCCCCAAAACATTTTCTATTAACCCTTCCTAGTCAAATGCAAACAGGTGAATGAAAGACCGGGGTAATCTGCTAGCAACAGAAACAAGGGAAAGGAAATGCCCCTGCAACACTGCCATTAACCAGTAACAGACTATACACAGCCATTAACTAGTAACAGACTATACCATTCTATCTGTAACATAAAACACTGTTACACGTATTTGTAAATATATGATAAGACACCAGCCACCGTCAAGGCCTTTCTGCATATGAACAATGAAAGTCCCAATGTTGGATCATATATATATATACAGCCACCGTCAAGGCCTTTCTGCAAATGGTGGTTCTTGCTCTAACAATGAGAGTCCCAATGTTGGGTCATATACATATGTTTTAAATTGAGAACTAACTTACCTGAGGAGGCACCCCTTAAAGCCTCCAAAATAGCTGCTGTGGAACATTCCAGAAAAGAAATTCATAAATGTACCTGAAAAACAATTAATGGTCACTGACAAAGTTAAGAAAATGTATAGAAATCAGGTGATGTGACTTTCATGGATGACAGCTGTATAATCACAAAATACTCTTACAGATGTAAAGTTCCCTGGCAAGTTTTCCAGCTAAAGTGAAAAAAAACTTTTCTACACCGTAGCTCACAAATGACATATGAACTAAATCCATGTATCGCACAGAGGATATAGGACTCTATGTGTATTAAACAAGTGGGAAACAAATTTCACATGTAGGATGAAGTGCTATAGAAACTAGATAGACTATGCAAATAGAAAGTCAAAAGACAACTTTAAAAGTATAGAATTGTGTTCAATACAAACAACCCCAACTATAATGATATAGAAGGTGATTAAAGTATGCCTTTTATTGTCAGCATCAGCCCAGCATGATTGGAGTGGATGCAATAAATCAGTCATATAGTATGTGGCCATCTTTACAATTATTAGATAAACCCTACACCCATCTCTCTACTGCTCGTACTGGTTCCCCCGGATCCTCCACTCACTAAATTTCATATAATATTTTAGTGAAAAAAGCTCAATTATAAACAGAAAAACAATAGAAGATTATATAAGTTAATTCATCTAAGATTTAGATGGGTCGATCCAGAGGTGAATGTTTGCCCAATGATGTAGCATATTTTGCCCTGCACATGCTCAGAAACCATGTACAAGCAGCTGTGAGCAATCCGGAACTGGCACTGCACCCGCTTGTGTTTTGAAGGGAATTTTGTGGGTGGGGTGAAGAAGTCATGTAGTCATTGAGCAGCATGGGCGCGCTCACGCTAATGCACCCATATCAGACCTAAATGCAGCCAAAGGTAGACACAGTTTATGGCAAAACATTTGCACCAGTCTAAGTGCAGGGCTAAATAAAACAATATAAAGATGATAGAATCGCTGTTTGAGAGATGTGTATGTATAATTATTACAATAGTTATTCATTTAAAATGTTTTTTTGCTTAAATTCATTCATGAAAGTCATACATTTAAATTGTGTCTGAAGGGCTCGCACTACAGTATACTATTATGCACATATAAATGCTCATGTAAATGTATTGAGCTTGGCTTTTTAGTGCCCTTACGCTATGTGCCATACTTGCAGGGCCGCCATCAGGTGGAGTCAGCCGGGACTACTGTCCCAGGCCCGCAGCTGATGGGGTGGGGCCCCACGGGGGTGTCCCAGGCCCCACAAATTCTGTAGGCAGCCCTTCATATTTACATAGGTATCCTAAGCTACCATTGTTTGGACAGGCCTTGACTAGCTACTAGCATCTACAAATTTGTATCTTACATATTTCAAATAGTACTATGCGCTCTATTTACATACAGTTATGTCTTCCTGTGAACGAAGCTGCAGCAGGCTGGCCTATCTTCACTGCAAGCCTGGCAGCTTCTTTCATAGAAGTTACTAATACTCATCCCTCCTGCGAGGGCCCGTGATGATCTGCGAGGTCATCGCAGGACTTCTTATTCATGTGAAGCGTAAATGAAGTACTGCACATGCGCAGTGCTTCTGTTTTGGCATGCACAGTGTATTCATGTCGGGCTATGCCATCTGCAGCCAGACACGTAAGTTTTAACTTTTTTGTTATTTTTTTATTATTATTATTAAATTTTTTTGGCTTGTTTAAAAAAAAAAAAAAAAAGAGGCCTTTTTTTATTTAATTAATCTGACCTGATTATGTATTCCAGCGGTCTCCCCATACATACCCTCCTTTTCCTTCCTCTAATAACAGCTATTAGGGGGAGGAAAAGAGGGGTATATGTGGACATTGCTGGAACACACTTACCCATAAGGCCAGCCTGAGTTGGTGTTATTTTTACGCTGAGAGCAGAGTGTAAAACTCCATCGACATTTTGTAAATATAACGAACCACCACCCCGGTTGGCTGGAGACAGGCTGGCGGAGACAGATGATATTTACATGCATTGCCATGAAAACTGCAGTTTTCCATGGCAACCCAAGGTTTGTAAATATTAAAAACTGCATTGTTATGTGACAGTGCCAGTTTCACTTCAAAACTGGCACTATTGCATGAAAATGAAGGACCGTATTCAGAGAACCGTATTTGCGAGAAGTTCCGTGCATATTTTTACAATCTGATAAACTGCGCATGCGTAGTAACTAAATTTACGCAATCTACATTGATTTTACGCACGGAAGTCCATTAGGCATGGACTTGTGAATCGCACGTGGAAAGATCTTTACGGAGGGGCGTGTTTATAATCTGATGCGTGTAAGTGTGGGGGGGGGCATTTAAATGACCAATTAAGGGTGAGGTGAGGCCGTGGTTAGTTAGATACAGGGGCGTAGCTAAAGGTTCATGGTACCCAGGTGCAAAAGGTCAGCTTGGGCCCCCCCCTCCCCCACATACAGGCTGTTTGAGGTGTGCTGCGCTCCACTGTCACTACCGTAGTGCCAGTGGAGCGCAGCGCACCTTAAACAGCCTGTATGATCAGGTCCACAGATGACAGGCGAGTAACAGGCTGGTGCGCTGCAGGGTGACAGCTAACGGTGATTCACTCTGCGGTGGGTGGGACGGCACACTGCGATGGACGGCACATTGCTCGCTGGACTCAGAATCAGCGTGGCCAGTGGCGTAACTTCTACCTAGTCGCCTGGAGACAAGATAATGTTGGTGCCCCCCCAAAAAAATCTATATATATAGAAACAATAAATCCTAGCTATTGCTATACACAATGCACCCTTATATCACCATACAATACACATTGCATCCTAGTTATCACCATATCATACACATTGCATTCTAGTTATCACCATATAATACACATTGCATCCTAGTTATCACCATATAATACACATTGCATCCTAGTTATCACCATATAATACACATTGCATCCTAGTTATCACCATATTTAATTTAACTACTTATGTATAATTTTTTTAATTTTTTATTTAATATTATATTATTGATGTATTATTAGGCGCTTCCTATCTTTGCTATTTTCGTAATTACTTGTCTGCTACACACGGACTGTTTTGAAGGAAAGCTGCCCCCGGTTAATCGGGTTTTAATCACTCATTGATTGTATATTTCTGGTATTTAGGGTTGAGCGCCACTTTCTGATTTGTTTCTTTTTGCTATTTTTTCACTTGTGTATCACTTATCAGGGCTGCTATACCCTTAACCCATATCGACACATCATGTTCAGGCCACATGAGTTAAGCCAAAGAAGGATTAATATGTGTCAAACACTCTTTATAGACGAAACTATAAATGCAGAAGTCAGAGATAAATCTCTTGATGATATCTTTTGGGACACTGAAGACCTCCTTATTAGAGAAACAAAAGCATGGTGAGATAAGGCTAGTATGGAACAATACTTAAATGTAAATAGAATTCCAAGAGGCCTGAGAATTCTAAAAGATCCCTCTTTTGGCCAGAATGATCCCATTTTTATGGAAAAATGGGATCAAATCCTAATGGATTGCTCCAAAAAACTCATGCAATTGATTATTAGAGAAAAGATCACTAATATAGAGGAAATTAAACAGGAACTAAAAACAAAGGAACTTCTCCTAGAACCCCACCTAGATAGTGAGGACTATAAAGCTAATCTCATTGTCCTTAACAAAAAAGTGGACAGAGTAGAGGCAGAAATTAGGGCTACAAAAGTTAAGAAATTTAAAAGAGATAAGAAAGACTATGATTTTAACAGAGTTAAGGATTGGTGGAAGAAAAATAATGCTCCTGTTAGACCCACAAACCGCTCTAACTATATCAATACAAGAGTTGAAAGCTCTAGAAATAGGGCTTCAACCTCTAATTTTAATTATGATAGACAGAATACGGCCCCAAACACTCACCTGATCACTAAAAATAAAAGTAGGTTTTCGGCACTTCAGAGAATCAATTCAGATAGTGAAAGTGATTTTTTATCCCCAAGCCCCCACAGGAACGACCTACGGCGGACGTTCCCATCCAAAGAAACTATCTTAATAGCTTCCCCCCTCAGAAAAAGATTACTAGACAAAGAGGGCGACGAGGAGGTGCAACAAAATCGGAAAAAAGCAAACAAAGAACATTAATTAATGATAAAGAAGGTGGGATTTTTAATCTATCCAAACACCAACTGACGAAGGCCGAATTGACACTTTTAAACAAAGGCTTATCATTTGCACCTATTAATAAACCTAATAAGTTTCAATTATTTATTGACCTAAATAAATATATTAGGAATATTACGCTTAAAAGACATTTTTCTAAAAAGGAGACAGCCATTATTAGTAATTTTAAAGAAAATTCTAAATCCGGTCTTAAATGTACGTCCAAGTTTTACCCACTGGAATCAAAGAGTAGTAATATCGATATATTCTACGAAATGGTTAGAAGGGATTTTGAAAAAATCGAGGCATCAAACATAGGGAAGAAAAATCTTTATGCTCATGAAGTCAAAGCACTAGACACTTTAAAAGAAAATAAAGACTTAGTGTTCAAACAAGCGGATAAAGGGGGAGGTTTGGTTATTTTAAATAGAACTGACTATGAGAAAGAAGCTTTACGACTTTTAAGTGATATAGTCTCCTATAAACCATTAGATAAAGACCCTACAGACCTCTTCTTGGATGAACTCAGGCCTCTATTACTACATGCCCTCTATAATGGTGTGATCGACAAAGATGAATATCAGTATCTTTTAATATCCAATCCAGTGATTCCAATTTTTTACTATTTACCCAAAGTACATAAGGACCCGGTCAACCCCCCGGGCCGACCTATAATAGCGGGCATTGACTCCCTAACATCACATATCTCGGAGTATGTGGAATTTTTTCTAAATAAGTTTGTAAAAAATCTCCCCTCCTTTTTGAAGGACACTACCTCGGTGTTACAATCTCTGAGTGATGTCTTATGGTCCGAAGAATGTTTTTGGGTAACTGTGGATGTACAATCTTTGTATACCTCTATTGAACATGTGAAAGGCATTAGATCAGTTATGGAATTTCTTAATGAGGATGATAATATGGATGCGAAACATAGAGATTTTATTTGTGACCTTATTGGGTTCATCCTATCGCATAATTATTTTAAATTTCTGAATCAATATTTTTTACAAGTGTGTGGCACAGCCATGGGTACGATTTTTGCGCCTAGCTTCGCGAACTTGCATATGGGAAGCTGGGAGAGGAAACATATTTTTAACAATAATCCTTTTAACCAGCTCCCCCCACACACAATACTGCCAGTGCCATCATGTGTCCCCAGCTCCCCCCAATACTGCCAGTGCCATCATGTGTCCCTAGCCCCCCCTCCCCTCACCTCACCTATTCCACCGCGGCGCGCACTCCTCTGCTGCATCCAGACGGGCCGACGGCACTGCAGCGTAGGTGATGATGTCACACGTCGTGACATCATCACCCAGTGTCGCGTGCCCAGCCGGATCTTCACAGGCAGCGGTAACGCAGAGGTCTGACCTGCATGGCATTCAGACCTCTGCATTACCGCTGTGCCTGTGAAGATCCGTCTGGGTCCGCGGCACTGGACTCTAGCTCCGGCAGTCTGGCGGACCTGGCCCCTGCGTGGTGAGTGGTGGGGGGGGGCCTGTGCTGGGACCGCTGCGACCCCTGTAGCTACGCCACTGGTTAGATACGCACGTACGGTGGCAATATACGCTCGGAAATGCACACTTTAACATACGGGTGGGTCGAGGCACTCGTAATTCACCTTCAACTCGTCCGTGTGAGGGGAGTGTCATGGGAGTTACCTTGCTACAGCCGTGCGTATATTTGCGTACTTTAAAGAAACGGATCCCAAAATACGGTCCGAAGTGTGTAAATAGAGCCTTATATCCTCAGATTAGCCATAAGAAACAGAAGTGGCTGAATGCTGGTCATAATTAGATCTATTAACTGGGCTTGTTTTCCCCAGTCTCCCACCTTTATATTCATGTAGAAGCTGTTCGTGTCATGCCTGTTGTATAATCGTTTCATGTGTGTAAAAATAATTGGGCAAGTTGTAGCAAAATTGTCATAAAGATTACCTAGTGGTGATGTTTAAAGGCCCTTATTCTGTAAAAACAACATTTAATCCCCAGTCTACCTCAACTAGTAGTGAAATAGAGCGAGCATGCAGTATTCTAAATGCAATGACACTTCCTAAAGCAGGCACAAGCAGATATGACATCGTTAAAGCCAATTGTCTTCTTAGCTAGCAATAAAAAACACAGTGAAGAAATATTTTCTACCACTAGAGGGTAATGGGAACTGTTGTAAAAATATCTTAGACTGGGAAAATGCATCCGACAAGCACTTTATTTGGCCAAATATCAAGCACACATTCAATTTCCCTTCTGATCCTAACCTTAATATGAATTTTAAAATTCATTGACTGCATTGAGGGAAATCAAATAAATCTAACATTTTAACATGCGTCTTAGAATGAGATGAAGGTCTTAGCTTCATTCGACTAAAATAAATGCTAACAGATTATCACATGTAATTCTGGGCTAAATTAGTCGCCTCTTATTAGGATAAAGGAGTCCTGGAACACATTAAGATAACTTCCAGATCAAGCTGTGTTATCATTAAAATTATTTAGATGCTTATTGGTGTAGAAAATGTTATATTGGATCCATTAACTAAATTTACTATTTTAAAGTAATCATTTACAAACTGATGTGCTTAAATAGACTTTATTGTTTAAAAGGGGTTAATATACACAGTGGAAACCAACACTTACCCCTTAGGAAAAGACTCTTTGTGCACAGTAGAATGGTTCCTGCAAGCTCAGAAAGACATTAAAGACCAAATAACCTATAATATAAGCTTCTGTGTAGAAATGATATGCTAGTATCATTCACAAATATTATGTGAACAATATGTTTTATTACATTATTTATCCTGAAAAAAGTATAAAACCAGCTTTTCTTTTACCTATCATACTTTCATAAGAACTTGCACCTAAAATCCCATGTTCAGTACATACAGGCCTTAGCATATTGTACATCATGTAGATTCTGACTTAATATACCCAAGTGCATACAATACCACCAAACTGACCACATACATTTGGACAATATTAGATTTATGGACCATGTTCAAGATTACGAAGCTCTGGCTTCTTATGAAAGTTATGTAGTAGGTCATTCATACAATCTACGTGCCATTTAGGTACGTAGATTGATTACGCATGGTCTTTAAAGAGTGCAAGTAGATATTTAAGAAGGAAGAGGCGTGCCATGGCAGCCTTTGTGGGTGGGGGAGGGATTTAAATAAGTCGGGCAGGGCGCGGGGAAGGGATCTCTTCTTAAGAAGGAAAATACGAACGGTTACTTAAGGAAGCCCTATGGCACTCTTAAGCGCCATAAGGGACTGGATCCAGACTTAAGTAAGTGCTTGAACTTAGTTACTCCTGGGCTAAACCATGCTGATTGCAGGGGTGTCATATTTCACCTGTTGCAAACAGTATTAGAGTTGAGAGGTGATGTTTCCTATCCCAAGTCTAAATAACAGTGTGATAGTAAAGCTGGTCAGTATCTGTGTGCAGTAAGCAATTCAAAGATATACTCCTGCATGCAAAGAATACAATTAACTTGAATTGCCCTGCAATCAACATGGTTTAGCCCAGGAGTGACTAAGTTCAAGCACTTATTTAAGTCTGGATCCAGCCCAAGGATCCTAAAGACGGGTGCGGGTTGCAGGGGCAAGTCAGGGGAGTTAGGTGCGGATACTGCCGCACCTAACTCATTCTAATCTGTGAATACAGTCATATATAACTTTAAAAAAAATATTTAAGGGCTGATTTATGATGTTGAAAAGACATCAAATTTATAATAACATATTTGTTTTCTTCCCTTTCAGTCAGTTATTTTCAGTAAGCAGAGAACAGTCAAATCCTTAAATTACTAACTGACTTAACTGTGCCCAACAGCTCTGTCTTCAATCTTCTTCTCTTCCTTTGGCCGGAGAAGTAGCAGCATAGACCTCCATAAGGAATGTGAACTGAGTAATTATTTATGCCATCTATACAGAGGTCATTTTGATAAGACTACTGCTGGGTCAAAAATGTGTTTATTTGTGTATAATTTTGTTATGTAGGTCCAAGGTTGCTATAATAGAATAATAGTGAAGTGAATTTTGAGTAGCGCTTCTTGTAGCACATAGCCATTCCAAGTCTTTTGAGCTTTAAAAAATGTAATTATTAAAAATATGTCTCAAAAGACATATTTGCTTTGCTTGTGTGTTTTTTACCTTAATGTTTTCCTTCCTTTTCAGTCATTCCAAAAGTCACAAAACACCTGCTTTCCAACCCTGTGTTTACCTGCATCGTCCTTGCAGCCTGTATGGAGATAGCCGTGGTCGCTGGCTTTGCGGCATTCCNNNNCTGTCTTTGCGGCAGTCCTGGGAAAATACCTAGAGCAACAATTCAACTTGACAACCTCATCTGCCAATCAGCTGCTAGGTGAGCAGAATAACCTAAAAATACAAAAATGTCTTTAATGTCCACTGTACTTCAGAGTAACTACTTCCTTTTTTCTGAAGGGCAATTTGTCATTGTTCCATAATTGTAAAACAGAAGATTTAATGACCCTGAGACATGATGTAATATTATTGAAGCTTATGGCTTTGCTTGAACAAAAGTATATTAGCTGGGTCATCTAGTAATTCTGGAAAATGACACCTTCTAGAAACATTTACATAATTTAAGGTTGAGATTATGCACAGTTCAGAAGTCTGAAAGCTATCTAACCTTGCCTGTGTGCACAGTATACTGCTTAAGATAGCAAGAACAACTGGATAATATCTGTGAATTTTGTGTTTATTATATTATGTGTGTATATATATATATATATATATATATATATATATATATATATTTCCTCCTCCTCCTATGGCAGCCCCGCTGGGTGTGGGTTGGACCTTCCCACCTGGGCTCACAGGAAAGAAAAAAAAAGACACCTGGCAGCATATAAATACGTAACTTCCTCTGCCTCCAGTGTCTTTTTTTCTTTCCTGCGGGCTTACAGGCAGGAGGATCGTTGCTGCAGAAAGAGGCTCACCTGTTGCTGTCTCCGTGGGGCCGTTGCTAAAGAGAACCACATCGCTTGAAAGGGCGTCCGTAAGTGCTCCACGTGCAGAGAGCACCAGGACGCGACGTCTATCGCGGCCAGGAAGCTGCGTCTAAAGCCCGGGTTCATCCGGCGGTAAAGCGGGCTGACGTCATTCAAGCGAGCCGGAAGCACACCGGCGGCGCCTGGGAGCGCGGGATTTAAAAGTGCAGTGGTGAATGGTCTGTGGCAGCTCTGCGGTGCAAGCATGTCTACAGCCATGGAGGAGAAAACGGCACATACTAGCAAGTCTGGGTGAGCTCTCTTGTCCTGCAGCAGTGTTTACTTGTATTTTTTATTTTTTATTTATTTTTTTTTTGTATTTTATTTGTAATTTTTATTTTATTAATTATTTAATTTTCTTGTGATATTCATTTATTTTTTTGTCTTATTGTTTATGAAGATAGTTAGTGTAGCACTATTGTATTATAGGTCTGACTCAAGCAGAGCCCTTAAAGCAAAACATAAAAAGCAACATTTATCAAAATGCACTATGTGTGACTCCTCGCTCCCGGATAATTCTAAGAGTACGGTCTGTGAGAAATGCAAACCACAGGACCAATTGCTGTCTACTCCTTGTTTAAATCAGCTCATTACGGCTATGAAATCGGCTATGTCAGAGACTTTTCTTACTAAGGAAGATCTCAAACAGTTTTCTCTGAAAAGGTCACGGCCCGCTCCAAGTGAGCATTCGGATCTTTCAGAGGGGGAGTTGCCAGAATGTTTTTTTGAAAAATCGGATTTTTCAGAACCTGAATCCGAGGAGTCACACAAAGAAGAGGAATTTAATCCAGAATTGGTTACCAACCTTATTCGCCTAATTAACAAATCATTAGAGATAGAAGAATCGCAAGAACAGTTAAAATTGCATGAATTGTTGTTTAAGGACTCTCGTAAAAAAGTTAAAGTCTTTCCACTGTTTCAACCTCTCAAAGACATCATAGCGGATGAATGGAGACATCCAGAAAAGAGGGTAGCTGTTCCGGCTCGCATGAACAAGATGTACCCCTTTTCAGCGGAGGAAGTAAAAAAGTGGGAAGAAATCCCGAAAATTGACGCAGCTGTGTCCAGACTATCGAAAAGAACAACCTTACCGTTGGAGGACGTGAACATATTCAAGGATCCAATGGATAAAAGGATCGAGATTGGGCTAAAGAAGCAGCATTCCATACTAGGAGCAGCCCTAAAGCCGGCGGCAGCCACAGCTATCACCTCCAGGGTAATGAGGGGATGGTGTCATTCCCTAGAAGCGGATATTCTTGATGGTGTAAAAAGATCAGACCTATTAAAGTCTGTACAAGACATTCAACTTGCAATTGAGTTCCTTTGTGACTCTCCCTATCGTACTCCCTTAGTTATAATAAACTTCTAAAAATGAACACATAAGACAGGACACAAGACATAAATGAGGTTCAAATATTTTATTATATATAAAAAGTATTTTAAAAATAATTTAAAAATTTCAGAAGAAAAAATTTATTGTTTTAATAAAAAATCATGTGAACATTCCTAATATCTGCCTGTAATAAATATTGCGCAATAATTCTTCTGGATTACTAAATGACAGAATTCAGCTTAATACAGTCAAATTTATTTGCCATCTTGAACTTGTAAGTCGTGTGTACTACTATGAACATGTGCAATATAAACACAAGTTTATTATATTTATTATATATTTATATTAAAGAAATCAGCGAGTGCAGAATTGCTTCTTTGTAAAAGATTGTTATGTACTACTACAATTAAAATGCTAGATCATTTATTCAGTCTGGCAGTAACTGGTAACATTAACAAACACAATGCACTTAAAAATCAATGCTCAGCGGTAATATTCATACAAATGAATGGTATTGATTAAAATACTAATTTATTAATGACCATATAAACATATATGGTAAAGATCTCAAATAGAAAAGCACCATATATAATACCAATGATAAATTATTAGTCTTAAGTTAGAGCAAGAGAAATATTGCTGAACCAACTGACAATAAGACAATGGGCTAGATCCAGACCTAAGTGATAGTTACGTTACATCATGTAAGGTATTTACGCTAGCGAATGTTCTATGCACTCCCCTTGCTCATACGTACTTTGGCCATTTTACGCTTCTCAAACCCTACCTTAACTTTTCAAAGCGTGAGTAATGACATATGTTATGGAACCACATACGTAACGGCCTAACCCGGCCCATACTGTATGATTTAAATGCCTCCCTCCACCTAGAAACAAAAGAGGTCCGGCGCTCCAAACATTCTTTAAATAACACTATGTGTCAGCACATAAATAAAAAGGAGGTTTAGTACACAAAATAGCTATATTGGGTTAAGCTCACCTGCCCAGCGTCAAGGCACCTCCTGTAGGTGAGTCCCTATCCATTTGCTATATGTGTACACAGGAGGTCTCTGTTAAGACACTACCTGCATTTGAATAGCCTGCAGCGGCCATGTTTGGGGAGTGGTCAGACTCGCAAATAAAACTAAACAGTAGCAAGAAAAATGGCTGTGCTTCTATCCAACAAATTAAATATGTGCAAGTGTATATATAAATATAGGGGTGCAGCCAAGGACCAAAGTGACCACTATGTAAATACAAGGAACAAAAGAGGCGCTTTAAACATAACTGTACTTAACACAATCATATAACAGATGTATATAGATTAAATAATTAATAAAAAATACAAAAATATATAAAACAGTTTTTATACATATTATTTTAAAGACTCCAGTTCATTTCATGTAGAGTACCTACATTTTTCTGTAGGCATTAGAAATGTTTTTAGTAAAAATAATACATTTAAAATAATTTTCAAAACAATGTATAAAATAGTCCCTCTACATTTAAATCAATCATAAAATCAGGGGCTTCATTTAAGCCTTCCGGTACTAATGTTTGAAGTTTGAATATTCACTTAGTTTCTTTCATACAAAGCTTTTTGTAAGCCCAATGATATTGATCAGATTCCTAGAATATGACTTTAATTGAATAGATTTCTAAAAGATGAAAGAACGGACACAAATGACAATAATAAAAACTGTGACTGAGTGATATCTGAAGACTAGGGGCCGGATTCACAGATACGTTTTTGCGTGGAGTTGAGTGCGTATTTTTTGGATCGGAGTAACTGCACATTTATTTTCGCAAGTAACATTGTATTTAAGCATGGAAGTCCATTAGGCACTGTCTTGTGAATCGCACTTGGGGACATACGTGCGGAGGGGCATGGTTCAATTCCGTACGGTCAAAGTTACGTGAAAATGGGTGGGGGAGGCATTTAAATGACCATTTGAGGGCGCGGTTAGTTAGATATGCACGTAAGTAAGTAATATACACACAGAAATGCACACATAGGGCCTGATCCAGAACAACGCTTCAAAGCGAATTTACTCGTGGCGGACACGTAAAATCGCTGTTTAGTACGCACTGCGCATGCGCACCATAGAAAATACGCACATACACGTAGCGTAATTGTGAACGTATGGGCCATTCACGTATATGTCACGTAAATACTTACGTGTGGGCGTGCCAATTTTACGTTACTCGAAATTACGTGTGAAATACGTGAAGTAGGCGGGGGGAGGTATTTAAAGTGTACAGTATGGGCGTGCTTAGCTGCGTAAATTCGTTCAGCCCGTACGTACGTGTGCGTATGACTGCGGTTATGTTTGAAAAGGTTAAGGTAGGGTTTGGAAAGCGTATCTTCACAAAATACGTCCGTGC
Organism: Limnodynastes dumerilii; assembly: GCA_011038615.1. Lineage (NCBI taxonomy): Eukaryota > Metazoa > Chordata > Amphibia > Anura > Limnodynastidae > Limnodynastes > Limnodynastes dumerilii. Next base: position 959,635 of record WWET01000077.1, on the reverse strand, counting down.
AAGGGGTGTGCCGAGGGGAGTGTAGCGAACTTACGTGCACGAAAATACGCACCGCGAATAAACGTACGGCACACGTAGTTCTGGATCTACCCCATAGAGTTAAAGTTGCCCTATGGAGGCTGAAGTCACCGAAAAACTATCCGTGTGAGGGGAGTGTCATGGGTGTTGCTTTGCTATGTGCGTGCGTATAATTGAGTACTTTAAACTAACAGACCTGTGAATATGGCCCTAGATTAATACTGATACTGTAGAGCATCCAAATAACTGTGCACTGAGGGTGCAGTGGGTAATAAAAATGAAGCCTGTCCACAAAGTTTGCCTTATGGCAGCTTAAGTTATGCTCGAGAGAGGAGAGTGACAGAGGGAGTTCACACCCCTCTCTCGTGCAGATTTAAACACCCCCACACATACACAAAACGTGCGGGGGTGTGGATCCGGTCCCATATTAGGTCAGCACAAGCAAAAACTGGTGCAAATATATGCTTTGGAATAACCATGAACTTCAATGGGAGGCAAATTTAAACTGTGCAAACAGAGTTGGTAGAGCGCATTTTCTAGCTCAACTCTAACTTACGCTTTAAAATGAAATCTTTATATTTGTAAGCTAAGTTTTAGAATTTCCCTTCATGCAACAAAATAAATAAATAATAATCTGCACCCCACTTACCGCATCCTGGGTTTTCTGGGTGCAAAGATGTAACTCTTTTTTCTGTATCAGCCCCTTTATTTGGATATGAATTATGAAGCAGTCACCATTACTTTGTTCAGTTCATTTTTGTTAGAAAATTCTGTGGATAATAATGAATTTTTAGTGACCAGTAAACTTTCCATTACTTTTTAGCTCAAAGAAATTACATGATTTCTACAAGGCAATAATAATTGTTATTTTACTTCTCCTAGGTATGACAGCGATACCGTGTGCATGCCTAGGCATTTTCCTGGGTGGTCTTCTTGTGAAGAAACTAAGCTTATCTGCCCTGGGGGCAATCAGGATGGCCATGTTGGTAAACCTGGTGTCCACCGCATGTTACGTGTCCTTCCTCTTCCTCGGGTGTGACACAGGTCCTGTAGCAGGAGTGACTGTTCCCTATGGAAACATGTGAGTACAATTCATAATATTGTTATCTGTTATTTATAAGATTGTAATGCTCTACAATATATGCTAGTGCTATATAAAAACCTGTTAGTAAATAAATAATAGGAAACCGTATTCACAATTAAAAATGAGTTAGGTGTTGCTGGATCCGCACCTTACTCACCCATCTGACCCCGCAACTCAACCCCTGTTTTTAGGAACCTAATGGCACTTAAGAGTGCCACAGTGCTACCTTAAGTAACCATGCGTATTTTCCTTCTTAAGAAGAAAGATATGCACGGAGATCCCTTCCCCCATAGATCCCCCCAGCCACTTTTCCCCGAGGCAGCACTGGCATGCCTCCTTTTATTTAAGTCACTACATGCGGCCTTTAAAGCCCACATGTAGTGAATCTACGTACAAAACCACTACGTACATTGCATAGTCTATATGACTATGTGCAGTGGCACCATGCACAGTGGCACCGTACCTAGAAATCCAGCAGCAGCAGCTTCTTAGGTGTAATTCAGGGTCAGGTTTTTCTGTATAGTCTTTATTGCTATACATAGTATATATATATATTCAACCAGGACAAAATAATATATAAAGGTCAATAATAGGTAAATATGATATATAATAAGTAAGGGCTGGATCCGGACTTAAGAAGGAGCTTGAAATTAAGGACCTGATTCACACTTAAGAATCTTCTTAAAATAAGAACTTAAAGTCACACCTGGGCTAAACCATGTTGATTGCAGGGTAGTCATATTTCATCTGTTGCAAACAGTACTAGTGTTGAGAGGTGATATTTCCCAGCCCAAGTTTAAATAACAGTGTGGTAGTAAAGCTGGTCAGTATCTGTGTGCAGTAAGCATTTCAAAGATATATCCCTGCATGCAAAGAATACAATTAAATTAATTCCCCCTGCAATCAACATGGTTTTGCTCAGAAGTGACTTTAAGTTCTTATTTTAAGAAGATTCTTAAGTGTGAATCAGGTCCTAAGAGAGGAAAGTTACTCCTGGGATAAACCATGTTGATTGCAGGGGAGTTATATTTCATCTGTTACAAACAGTATTAGAGTTGAGAACTGGCATTATCCAGCCCAAGTCTAAATAACAGTGTGATAGTAAAGCTGGTCAGTATCTGTGTGCAGTAATCAATTCAAAGATATATTCCTGCATGCAAAGTATACAATTAACCTGACTCCCCTGAAATCAACATAGCTTTGCCCAGGAGTAACTTTCCTTTCTTAATTTAAAGCTCTTTTTTAAGTCTGGATCCAGCCCTAAGGGCCTCATTCATTAACACGTGATTTTGCCGTGATTTTTTCAATCTCAGACGATGGTGTGCGATTTTTAAAGGGCTAAGAAAACCACTGCGATTAGCCCTTTAACAAATCGCAGCAAATCGCGTGAGATTGAAAAAAACCTAAGTGCTGCATGGCTGAAAGCCTTAGCCATGCTGTACTGATCGAACCACAAGGATCAGCAAAGCTGACCCTTGTAGTTCTATCAGCACAACATGGTAAGACTTCTAACCATGCAGCGCTGCGTGTAGTGTGTGAAAAAAAAACAAAATACAAAGCACAAAACATACATTAACCCCTAAAATCATTTAATAAAGTATGCATGTAAAAAATAAATATTCCCTAACTAACAATGTTCCCTAAATGTATGCACTTACCTCCGGTGGTCATCTCTGCTAATCTAAGTGTAATGTGTGCAGTGTATCGTATGTAATAAAATTAATAAAAGGTTTGTGCACTCACCGTTTGATGTCAGCATCTTGGGAAGCGTTCTGAACCTTGTAGTTCGATCAGTACAGCATGGCTAAGGATTTCAGCCATGCGGCACTTAGGTTTTACACAGACAAAAACACATGTCTGTTATACGGACATGTGTTTTTGTCAGTCCCGAGAGGAAATCACAATAGAATCGCACCTCTCTGGCTGCAATTTTATTTTTGGTGATTTCTAGGCGATTTCACCTCGATTCTGTGAAATCATCCTTAATGAATAGCAAAATTACAATTACCATTACAAAAAAACGGGACCGTGATTTAAACACAGGCGATTCCAAATCACACTCAAATCGCGTGATTTGGAGTTTAATGAACATGGTTTGGCGATTTTTTTAGCCCCAAATCACGCGATTTGAGGCGATTTAGGCAAAATCGAGTTTAATGAATGAGGCCCTAAATCTTTAAAATCAGCACAATGGTAGATTTGTGTAGCAAACAGTTAATAAGATATGGGTTAATAGAAGAGAAAGGGTAGGAAAAGTTTAGCAGAGAAAGTGTGAGTGAGAGATCTCTGCTTGTCACATATTACATTCTACATCATGAAGAAAGACTTGAAGCAGAAGAGGTTGTTTAGTAGAACAATTTGTAATCTTTAATGAAGAAATGGGTTTTCAGAGCCTCTTTTGAAGCTTTGAAGAAATGTGAATTTTATATGAAGAAGAAGAGAGTTCCTGTGGTGGGAAGCAGCACAGGAGAAGTCCTGAGGGTAGGAACACAGCACGTTTAGTACCTATTAGAAATACTGGCTGCTCAGTGATGTAGTTTTACTGATCTGTGCCACAGTTATACAGAGGTCAACTTTGCGTAATTGTGAGGATAAAACAGATGTCACTGAACAATTTTATAGCTGCACTGATATATAAATTTTTGAGCAAGAGAAGCTGTTAAAAGCAGATAGCCCATGTTTTAGGAGATTATTTGTAAAACTGACACAATTCTCTTACTTATTATTATGGTTATATAAATCTTTCCCATGCTGCAGTCTGGACATGTCATGTTTTGTCGCCTTAAGTTATGGAGATTTTATATTGTAGCAGCATACACAGATAAACAATCTATGTAGCAAACAAAGGCCTGAATTTACACTCTTT
>WWET01000077.1:909754-943534 GCA_011038615.1 Limnodynastes dumerilii | reverse complement strand
CGCAGACTGTTAAGCGGCGATCCCTATTTCCCCAACTATTATGCTAAGCCTCACCCTAACCCTCCCTTCTACACAGCCTAACCCTAACTTTCCTCTTATACAATCAATCCCTTCCCTGCAGCTTAACCCTAAGTCTCCCCTTCTCCAATCCATCCTCTCCCCACAGCCTAACCCTAAGCTCCCCTTCTCTGATCCATCCCCTCTCCGCAGCCTAACTCTAAGTCTCCAAACAAATAAAATAGAAACTGGAGCGCTAGGTACTACTAGATAAAAATGAATAGAGAGACAAATATAATATATTTGTCTTTCCCTCAGCTACATTTGATATTATCGAGTTTTATTGGCTTTATTTATATTGATTTATTAATTTCTGTATTAATAAAATTTATAATAACTTAGTTTATTATTGGTAAATCCCATTCTTTACCATCTCTCTATTCATTTTTATTTAGTAGTACCTAGCGCTCCAGTTTTTATTTTATTTGTTTGGTGTATATTCTATTGGGGAGAGTTGACACTATTCCCTTTTTGTTAGAGCTTCCTACTACTTCCAGTGAACATTCACTTTTAACTATTTATTATTTATCAGCGCTGATTCATTTTTTCATTTTACTTAACTCTAAGTCTCCCCTTCATCGATCCATCCCCTCTCCGCAGCCTAACCCTAAGTCTGCCCTTCTCCAATAGATCCCCTTTCCACAGCCTAACCTTAAGTCTCTCCTTCTCCAATAGATCCCCTCCCCACAGCCTAACCTTAAGTCTACCCCATCTCTCATCCATCCCCTCCCTGCAGTCTATCCCTAAGAGTAAAATATGTGTAACGAACATTTCTGTGTTTTATTTTACAGATAGAACAGTATAGTTTGTTACTGGTTTATGGCAGTGTGCTGGGGCTATTTTTTCCTTTTGTTTCTATGGCAAGCAGATTAACCCCTGCCTTTCACGCACCTGTTTAACATATACCTATAAATTTATTGAGCAACTTCCATTCTGTTTTTATCCCTAAGAGTACCCGGCTATACTACATCATTTCCTCTGCTATTACTTGTGTCGAAAGCACCGGGTCCTGTGGCCGGTCTGTGGCGTAAATTTCTAGTTGCTGACATTTTCAAAATAGACACAGCCGACAATTAGCTGTCGGCTGTGTGTATTTTGAAAATGCAATTTTCGCAGTGGCACTTGTAACCCCTAATAGCTGGTATGACAGAAGGGGAAGGTTATGGTTAGACTGCAGGACAGGAAGGGTTATGTTTAGACTACTAGAAGGAGAAGGTTAGGGCTAAGCCACAGGACAGGCAGGGTTAAGGTTGGGGTGCTAAAAGAGGAAGGTTAGGATTAGGCTGTGGGACCAGGAGGGTTAGGCTTCGGTCATAGTTAAGGTACTTACTGCCATTGGAATTCTTCGAAGATCTTCCAGGCACTGTCACAACGCTCCCTGGAGCCATGTTGCGATAACGTTGCCATCGCCGCTTTACAGTAGGGGTGTGGTTGAACGCAAAACAGCCATTCTAAGTGGCGAACCACAACCATTCAGAGTTGATGGTTGGTGTAATCCCCATTTGTCTTGTTATACTTTTTCCATGCTATAACCACATACATAATCCATAAATCCAGGATTTTTATGTACAGACACTTAGTCCCTTATATGCGGTACATGCAAAGTCACCAAGGGGACAGCAACAAATGCAATGCATAAATAATGGAAATAGCCACTGGTAGTAGAAAACCTTGCACACTATTCCAGACAGTCCCAGCATTTATCGATGCTTAAACCAAGGCAATAGTGTTTAAAGAGCACTTTGTACCTGGTCAAACCAGCAATAAATGTCATACCTGCCGTTTTACAATCTTTTACAGAACAATGACTTGCTTTTTGCTGCAATTATTGTTTGTGACAGACCATACGTAATGAACTCCTGGCACCATGGATTACACTTGCTACATGAACAATGATTCTTTTGTTAACAAAAAATAAAAGCAATTTTAATATTTATCTTTTTCAAAAATACCCCATAAGAACAAAGGACCTTATTCAGACCTCCGTTTTCTGTGCCCGTACGTCTGTAAATAAGCGATTGTAGTTACCGGGCATGCGTGGTAATTTTTGTATGCTGTTTACGTAGCGTTCCGCTACTTAGATTGCGTACACGCGGTCTTTAAGACCACGTGTACGCAATCTACATAGCAAAACGCATTGTAAACAGCGTACAAAAATTACTACGCATGCCCAGTAACTACAATCGCTTATTTACAGACGTACGGGCACAGAAAACGGAGGTCTGAATACGGGCCAAAACCCTAATGTCCTATTGATTGAAAGCTTGCAAGAAGGAACCTCTTACCCACCCATTCTGATTTATAAGGATTGTTTAAAATTGAATGTACAATGTAAAAGGATAGCACCATAAAAAAAACCTGTTAATAAATAATACCAGATATAGACATAAAAAGTGGGTGTTTTCCGATCACTAGAATCAGAAAACAATCACTTTATGCATTCACAGCACCCACACCGGGATCTGCACAATCCAGAATTCCTTTTTTTTGTAATGACGGCTGTCTGAAGACGCGGCAGTTGTGATGCCATGGGAAAGGGTTTGGTATATTCAATTTACTGTGGGCGTGCCTTATGCCTGCTGCACTATCAAGACTTTCGATCTGTCCACAATACAAGCAGGGGCAGGTTGGGCTACACACTCCATGTAGTGTGCGGCTACTCGCAAAGTACATATTGCTGCCAACTGAGAGGCAGGCACAGAAAGATGCTCCTTGGCTACTATGATTGTAGATTACACACAATCAGACAGACCATTCAGCATTATTTATCTGCCTTACAGCCAAATAGGAAATGGCTGTTTATGCGATGATTGGTGGATAACTCCAGCCATCCCCCAATCAGAATAGTGAATGGCTGTCAGCATGCTGATTGGTGAATGACTGGACCTATTCACTAATCAGGGTAGTGAACAGCTGTCAGCATATTGATTGGTGGATGTCTAGAACTATCCACCATCCATCAACCTGCTGACAGCCATTTACAATATGGTTGCCAGCTGGAAGGTAGATAGAGAATGCTGAATGCTGTCTGTGAGTAATCTACATTCTCTATCTGCCTTCCAGATGGCAGCCATAGTAAATGACTGTCAGCATGGTGATTGGTGGTTGGATATAGCTATTCACCAATCACCACGCTGAAAGTAATTCACTACATATTGGTAGATAGCTCCAGCCATTTGCTGCATGGACTAATTTGGAGAGATGGTGCAGACCAGCAGTAGGGGTAAGCTATAATTTTTTGTCATTTGGCGTGCGTATGTCTCTCCTCTCTGTGATTGTGCCATATACCTCTTTGTTACATAGTGCACCATATTCCTCACTATTATAGTGTGTATATACCTCTCTGCTACCCATGGTGGTATATGGCACACTATGAAAGAGAGATATATGGCACACTATGAAAGATTTACACTGTCATATTGTACCATATGCCTCTCTGTCAGGAAAGTGCCACCATGTGCCAAAAGTTCTGCAATTGATTCAGATCTAGTAAACGGAACATGTGTTTGTTAAACCACTTTGATATGACCATCGCTTTGCAACATGACTTATTATCTAGCTAAGTAGTTATTAGACTGTGGGTAAATTGTGGCAATAAAATGATGAAACTGATTAGCAACATAACTCAAGTGGGGCAGCTCAGCAAAGGGACTTAATCTATGCAAAATCCCTTACACTATTATATCACCACAGTCTATGATGCTGACACAACACAAGATAAGTTGGATTCATGTTGTTTACTCCAAACTCTAACCCTACAGTATCTTCTGCAGGACAGCAGTGACCAAGCTCTTCCTACTGATAGGAGTGGAACCTGCTGGATCTATTGTTGCCCAAGGTTTAACATGCTATGCATTAAGATATGTTATTCACGATGGACCTGATTCAGACTTCAGAGTGCTTTAAAAATGTGCAGAATAGCAAAAGTCTGCACTTATGTGGCAAGTGCACTCCCATGACGCTCTCCTCTGACGGACGGACTTTAGCTGACTTCTGCGTCCATAGCCCTACCTTAACTTCTCTGCAGATATCGCTGTGCGGACCTATGTGTGAAAGTGCCTAACCCAGCCCATACTGTACAATTTAAATGCCTCCCCCTACCCACATTACATATTCTTCCACGTATGGAGAATAGTCACTCCCTCGCTAAAAAATGCCAACTTACACACACAACATGTATTCCAGACAGTCCCAGCATTTATTGCTTATGTTTGCAAACGTTATTAAGTCTGAATAAAGCCCTATGTTCTTCACTGCTTATACCTCTAATCAGAGCTCTAATCACATTAACCAAAAAGGCATTTGTAACCACAAAAAGTGACACTCACTGGATATTTTGCTCTAGTTGGGCACCATTTTCTATAAAATCCATAGGTTAAATGGGAAAATCATCTGATTTTAAGACACCCAACCACAATGCCTGGTGCCAACATTCATTTAAAGTCACAGACACTATTTCTTTGCTCTGAACCCTCTTGCACATGGCCTGTATGAGCTGCTACAATATGAATTTCTGATAAATGTATTATGGAATATGTGTATAGTAAAGATAATAATCCAGATTTAATAACGACAGCCATTTTATGCATTCAGCTTGCGTAAATCTGGCTGTGGGAATACAATGCGCATGCGCACGTTAGATGTTACTCATCGTAACTGTGATCATACGTAGGTTGTACGTGACTTCATAATATAGGGCGTGACATACCCACGCATTTTGAATATACACATTGTGGGTGTTGGTAGGCATTTAAATTGTACAGTATGTGCTGGGTTAGGGATTTACATACGACAAGGCATTACATGAAACCAAAGATACGTAAGGAAAAGATAAGGTAGGGTTCTGAACATGTAAGTCATCTAAGTTACGTACGTGTGAGGGGAATGCCAGGGGGAGTACAGAAGCGATCCAGGGTTATTATAGTCGTCTGTTAGTATGTAATGCAAGATGCAAAATTCCGTGCAGAACTCTATCACCACACGGAAGACAGGCCCATTCAGCACGTGCAGAAGATACTCATAGTGGATGAGCATTGTTATTTAATTGTACAGAAGGGGCTTACTGTAGCTAAGCCCTTACGCACAATTCAGTATTCCGCATGCACAGTGATACGTGCAGAATACTTAAGGTAGGGTTCAGGGCATGGAAATCCCTTCCACACGTAGTAGTGCAGGAGGAGTGCCCTGCTCTGCTGCGTGCATAATTCGGGATAGCATATTCCATACATTAGCCTCTGTTACAGAGCCTAACGTTCAGAATTACCACTTAAATCTGGATTATGAAATACTTACAGAATCAGTTTACTTAAATGAAATGAGTCCATCGTTTTCACTCATTAGTAGCAGGTTAATTTGTATAGAGGGAAGACTAAAAGAGATGCTGTGTTTGTTGTTTAATCTGTATACAGACACAATGTAAGTATATAATGTATCATAAAGCTCAACTTGACCTATAAGAGATCTCATCATAACACTGTACTAAATATGTGGTTGGAGCTTCAGCTGTTTAGAACGGAATAATACATTTTACTTAATGGATTATATCTGAAATGTAAAAAAAACTTTTTTGTGTCCCTTTCATTTAACATTCTGACCAGCTCATCAACTGCAGACCTGCTTGCTGTCTAATATGAAAGCATGGCAGTCTATTTCATGTATCTCTCATGCTTTATTTTCATTAGTACTTATCCTCCATATCCTCCAGCACCATAGTACCATATCCTCCAGCACCATATTGACTGTTGTAAGATGTATGCCAACAAATGTAATTTTGCCGTTTGTCATCGGCATCATGCTGGTGAGAATAAATACCACTTTTGGGGACATTGTGGCGCCACAGTGAAACCTATATTAATGTATATGGCGCTTTATTATTCTAGAGGAAACAAATAGTAGTCATTCATCGCTGATCATTTTGTCCCTGCTATGCCAGTGCTTTGGGAGACAAAGCCTATCAAAATCTATGAATTTACTTAAATTGCATTGCAGATAGTTGATTGCTATGAACAGCATCAATTTTCCTGTGCTCTAGTTTTCATAAATAGCCTCAATTAAAGTCTAAATTTAATTGGTCTTTAGAGATCTGCTTTGTAGCTTCTAATTAAACTCCAAATTTGGCATTTCCTAAGGGTGTCACCATTGCAACATTTCTCTAAATCTTTCATTGTCTGCACTGTGTATTGTGAAATTTAGCTATTGTTCTTTTCACTCAGCTCTTCATCATGGTCCTCACTGAATCGCTTTCCTCCCTGCAATAATGGCTGTGAATGTCACAATGACTCATTTAGTCCTGTGTGTGGAGCTGATGGAATAACCTACCTGTCTGCCTGCTTTGCCGGCTGCACAAAAACGGTGAGTTCATAACCAACTCTTTATACTGTTGTACATGTGAGTGCAGGTTGTTCTTCGTATTTCCTAATGGGGTGTGGGTCGGAAAGGACCATTTTCTACCAGCCAATTTCAAATTGGCTCTGTAATCCATTGCTCTTACCCCACCGAGGACAAGCAATCGAAGATCCCATTAATGAATCCTCAGCAGTGAGTGGTAGGTATTTATACAAGGGGTCTGCGGCAGCAGTTTACTAATTAATGAATAGGTAAGTATGCCGAAAAAAATTTGGCATACTTAAATACATTAATAAGGTTTACTAATTAGCACTAATTAGCCTGTTTCCTCTCTATTTCGCAAATTACGTAAAACATGTCCCTTTCGTATAGTGTGTGTCACTCTTCAGACTCGGATCGCAATTATGCGCACGACCGCTGCAGGCCAAACCCCCTCACAAGCACGACACTCCCCTCTCTCGGCTGTACTGTCAGAGCCTTCCGCCGCCATAGACCACTTGTAACTTTCCGAGTGCATTCCCGTGCGTATGTGTCCTGCGTATGTGCGATTCATGATAGTCGCGCCCACTTCCCTTCATTTAAATGCCTCCCATTTTTATTTAAATTTTCCTGTGCGGATTTTTGCGTCACATATCCGTCCGTATGTATCTGCGATTCATAGGTCCATCCGTAAGACACTTCCGCGCATATAGTCTACGTTAACTGCGTAAATAAGGTTATTACACATGCGCAGTTGGTCCGATCCTAACAATACGCACGGGACTAGTCATGAAATCGGTTCTCTGAATATGGCGCTCAAACTTTAATGATCATGCTTAAAATGATGTTTATTCTCAAAATATTTGATAGGTGCCATAGTATTGATATCTTATTTTAAACACAGCATTAACCCCAGAAAGCAATTTTCTGCTACCCAGGTCTTCATCCTATTGAGACAATTACAGACTAGGAATAAAATGTGTGCTGATTCACCCATAATTCTCTCATCTCCTATTCATTAATACAAGCCTATTTGCCTTCCATGGCACACATATTCCTCTCTGCACTAATGCAGTAACAATTTACTGACTGCCCATTACCACTTTAACAGAAGCATTGGAAGGTGAGTTGAATTATGGTAAGGTGACACAGGTCTACATTAGCACATCAGTAGCAAATTTCATAGCCAGTGGTGTCATTTTGGGAATTCTTGTCTTTATTGTACAGAAGCTGATGTACCAATTGTAATGCTGCCAAAGACGGGTCACAGAAGCTTTACTTAGAAGCTTAGAGATCACAGAAGCTTTACTCTTTCATAATGGAGTTAATGGCTGTTCTTTTCTAAATGATATATTGCAGCACAACATTCATCATTAACATATTTAATCTTTTTACTCTTAAAGTCCTTCGTCCTGATTCATAATTAGGCACTGAAGGGGACTTACGCAAGTCATTTGTGTAAGTCCCCTTCATAGGTAACATGGGCGCACTGGAGAATTTCTGTGTAATTTACGCATGGCTAAACCCTGCCATACAGGAGTTGGGGAGAGGCAGTTCTGCACGATCTGCGTCCGTGTGGACAATTGTCCATGTGGTTATGGTAGGATCCATCTGAAGGAGTGTTGTGCCAGAGGCGTGCACTCGCCTTCCCCGGGCTTAATTACAGATCTCTTTGCATACGTAAGCCACACGGAGATCTGAATCAGGCCCCTTGTTCTGATAGACATCTCTCATAGTTCATCCTTATGGGCCAGATCCAGAACAACGCTTGTGAGCGAATTTACGTGTGGCGGAGACGTAAAATCGCCTTTTGGTAAGTACTGCGCATGCGCACCATAGAAAATATGCTCAGTAACGTAGCGTAATTGTGAACGTATGGGCCATTCACGTATGTGTCACGTTAATACTTATGTGTGGGCGTGCCAATTTTACGTGAGTCCAAAATACGTCTGAAATACGTTAAGTAGGCGGGGGTTTGTATTTAAAGTGTACAGTATGGGCGTGCTTAGCTGCGTAAATTCGTGTTGCCCATACGTACGTGTGCGTATCACTGCGGTTACGTTGGCAAAAGTTAAGGTAGGGTTTGAAAAGCGTATCTTGACAAAATACGTACATTCAAGGGGTGTGCCTAGGGGAGTATATAGAATATACGCACACAAAAATACGCTACACGAGTAAACGTACGGCAAACGTAGTTCTGGATCTACCCCTATATCCCTAATTCTCTTCTGGTACATATTGTATCAGTGTGTAGATTTTAGCGGTGTGAAAGACCCATTCTTTCGCTGATGCTGTTTATACACTCCTATGTGAACACACTTTTATTTTTTATGGTACATAGTTGTGCTGGTCCCTACCACCTTCCCTTCCACATATGGTAAATATTCCATTACAAGCCCTGACTATTGGGGACACCTTTTTGCTCTTGGGGGTTGATGTAGTGTTTGGAGTAACAGCAAAAAAAGAAGGAGCTTTTGCATCCCTCATAGCAATATTTGCAAACAGTTTGCCCAGGTGTAGATCTGCCACTTTTTGTACTATATCTCCTAATTATAGATCAACCCCTTGGTATCCACATTCTGGAGAGTCCATGTCTCACCTCCTCGGTTTTCAGATCTATAGAAAGGCTAATGCTATGTGCTTCTGTTGCGGTATTAGAAACATGGGGCTGTATCCTGACCCCCATCCAACACCCGACTTACCCAAGCTGCATGCAGAAGCGCGCGTGCCCTGGGCAGATGTTACTCACCAGATCACTTTCTGGAAGGAGATCTGTTCACATGTATAGGCATGCTGATGAACCAAAGTGAACAGCAATATGCACTTCCATACGGATCTAAGTGCGGACAGAGTTTAAGCTCCCAATCCACCCCTGACAACACATTATCTTGCATTTAGCAAGTCGGTTGAATGCTATATGCAGTAAAGATATTTAGTGACTTCTCCAACCTCTGCTGGCAAAATTGGCACCTGAACAAAATTGGTGTTTTTAAACCTTTAAATAATCAAGGCCCCGGATTCCACATTAAGATTAGTTTGTATGCCTATCTCCAGGGAAAATGCATTTCAAAGCACAGAAATAAAGGGGAACTTGCATGATAAGATCTGGAAATAAGAAATGATATGATAAGTTTACAGTGCATTAGGATATCATAATGGATACGATGTAGAACATAGCTCCTATAACTATAGTCATAGGGAGCACATATATTTATTTTCTAAACTATGTTCCCTCTATTTATATTGTGTATTGCACTAGAATTAGAACCTATAAATGTCACATGTTTCTAAGTATCCTTCCTAAACTACAACATGAGTGGGGCGTGTATATAAATAATGCTTGGGATAATTGGAAGATTACTGTGCTCTGCTTAATTACTATTTGGCAACTCTTCTTGATAAATTGCTTATAAATGGCACACTAGAAAAATAATAATGTCTTGTTTTACCTCTGTACTGTGTTTTTCATGTAGAATCTGACTGGCTGCTCATGTGTCACCTCTGTCTCTGTGGAGAACACCACCATGGTTCCTGGAAAATGTCCCAGTCCTGGATGTCAGGAGGCTTTTCTCACATTCCTCTGTGTGATGTGTGTTTGCAGCATGATTGGAGCAATGGCTCAGACTCCGTCTGTTATTATCCTTATCAGGTGAGATATAACATTTACTGAAGGGTCCACTAGACTCCTGGCATAATAGCTCGTAGTTCTCCTGTAAACCACCAGAGAGTCTAGCTTGTTAATGGAAGCCAAGAGTACATTTCAGAACCAAAAGATAAATAATACCCAATGTCCTGTTTTGGTCTCTGGCCAAATGAGACAAAATCTGACAAGCAGCAGGATCATTTCTTCCACAAGTACAGCCAGTTAGTATGGTCAGAAGATTACTACAAACACAACTCACACAGGCAGAAACTGCACTTTCCATTGTCCTCTTTAACTATTTTTTTCTGCTTTGATACAGTCATTACTACTACAATAATTTTATGGCATCACAAACTCTGCTGTTAAGTCAGTAGATCAACATTAAGTGGGATAATGCAGCACAGAACCAACTTAATATTGCCCATACAACCAGTAAATGTGATATTATATATGTAATCAGGGCCAGTGATAGGTCTCCCTACTTAAAGTTCAGTCTTGGCCACCCTTAACATTGTACTTGTACTTCTTCAGCACTTTCTTTATCTGCTCATCTGTCATATTCCTGACAGATCATTGGCTAAACTTTACAAGTCGCTGCAGAGGATCAGCTGAGCCTCAACTCCTCAACACACAATCCTCCGCAGGTAATTAGCTGAGCGCCGGCTTGTGTGTTCTGCCAGCTTTACGGTCCTTAAGAACCTCCATTTCACCCCTGGAAAGTTGACCTAGACAGCTGCCTAAATATGCCTAGTTGTAGCACCAGGTCTAGAGTACATGTAATAAATCTAAGTATATTGGAACTGACCACAAATTACTACATATGTGGAACAAAAAAGTCTCAGTTCAACCCAGGAGTAGCTAATGATGTGATCCAATGAATAATTCTACTTCTGCCTTTATCTGCCGACTTAATGGTCCAGGAAAGGATACCCATCATTTCAGGTTCAGTTTCCTCCTCAATTATACCTGTATTTTATATAACCCTGATGCAAGGTCAATGGAAACAAATGTGTATTGATTTATGACAAGTATTTGTTTTCATGTAATCATGCTTTTCATGCACATTTTAATTTAATAATATAGTGCTAGATCCAGATTTGTGTCCGACACGACTTCCGAAAGATTACTTGTGGAAGTTGGGTGCTTTTCTAGCACTGCACATGCGCCTGCAAGATGTTGATGGATAGTGAACGGATGCAGATCCGTGTCGGGAACGGCTTATGTGTCCAGAACTCCGTACATGAGAATGGAGTGACAGGGTAGTTCACTTTCCTCCCACGTGCGGACTTACAGTCTCGGAAAATTCCCAAAATTTGGGCAGAGATCCCGGACACCTGGCAAAGCAGTCCAGGGGAGCTTGTTGGCATGTTATGTTAGAAACATAGATAGCGACGGCAGATAAGAGCCACATGGCCCATCCAGTCTGGCCTGTTGTTTATTTAACCCTAGACCCTATTTAGTTTAAGATTTAGGATATCCTTATATTTACCTCAAGCATGTTTAAACTGCTCTACTGTGTTACCCTCAACCACCTCAGATGGGAGGCTATTTCACTTATCACTGCAGTTCATTGGAACTTGTGATTTACAGCATGCTCAGTGAGGGGTGGAAATGATATCATTAAGCCCATGGAGCTGTAACTGCATGTGATCTCCTGGATAGAGAAAGAAAAATTATGTTGGCAAGTCTGAGTAGAATTTTTAAAGTTCCTCTTTCACTCACACTTGTTAGTTGCAGGTCCTACAAACCTCTAGCGTCAGTTCAAACTGAAGCCATGTCTCTTTCAATCAGTTACGGCTGGCAGGGTTTTTTTTTCTACCAAGAGACAACCAGAATACATCCACTAGACAAAGATTAAAACAAATAAACTTCACTAAGCTCTATCCGGAATGTATTTTCTGTACAACTAGGCAAATGTGAATGCTACTTTTGTCTGCTGTGGCTTATTAGCTTTATTATATCCTCATTTCAACCTTGTAATTAAAATTAAAGGTGAATCGACACATTTCAGGAGGATATATGAATACCAAAGTATTGAAATGTGTCGTTTGCTCCTGCACTTTAGCTTCAGAGAGACCAAGTCTGGAGGATGGCCTTAAAACTCAGAGAGTGGCCTTCCTTCATTCTGTCTGACTGTCACCTACTGAACTAATGAAAATGAACTGGAGAGAGGAGACAATTGAATGCTGCGCCAGCAGAGTGCCAAGCTGCTGTGCTTGTTGCTATGACAAGATGGAAAAGAATTACTTGCCCTGTGGGAAACATTGAAAAATAAACTGTGCCGTTCCTGCACCTCCAACACAGTGACAGTTACAGAAATGAACATCCCCTAGAAATGTGGACTGCAACAACTTATACAAGTAATCAATTGCAGGATTCTTTAAAAGGTTAGGACTCCACTAGGGAATTAGTCACTCTGGTGTGAAGCCTGTGCTCCAACAGGAGTTTTAATTGTATAGTTTCAAATAAGTACTTGTTAAATTAGAATGGCAGGGGCAAGTCTAAAGTAAGTCAGGCTTTCTAATAATAATTAATATATAAATAATAATTTTAAAAAAACCATTTTGACAGAAATTGATTTAGCTTCTTATACTATAACAAGCCATAAAGTCCAGTTCATGGGCAATTTCCAGTAAGCATATTGAACCGAGTGCTTGTTTAAATTTATGAATGTCACCTTGCTCTGCCCATCAGAATATTCAGCATTTTACAGCCTCATCCAGCTTTACACAAAATGTATTTCTCTTTCAGCATGTGGTTTTAAAAAAATTGTTCCTATGGATTCAGTAAACAGTCAGAATGGGCCTGATCCAGACCTACGCTCATGAAACACTTATGTGCGTAGCGTATTTACCTCCGATGTACTCCGCTCGGCACTCCCCTTGGTTGTATTTACTTTTGCCTTCTTACGCTCAGCAAAACCTACCCTAACTTTTCTGATGGTAACCGCAGGCGTCCGTAAGCTCATTGCGTAGTTACGACGCTTAGCACGCCCATACTGTACGATTTAAATGCCTCACCCCGCCCTCGGTTCGTAATTACAGAGATCGTATGGCAGACACGCCCCCCCGAGCGTAAATACGAAGCTGTTACACTCAAGGCCCAGACGCTCAGTTTCTCAGACCGTAACATGAGCGTAACATCTGCCCCCGCATGCACAGTAAGTACGTAGGTCTGGATCAGGCCCTATGTTACTAAAACATACTGGATGCTGTTTAGAAATTGTTTGTTAGACTTCCAGCCTTCACACAGCACAGAGCAAAGTTTTTGTGTAGAGTAAGAAATAGACATGAGCTGGATCCAGCCTTATGACAGAATTACGTACGCTAGGCTCTGCAATGAAGACTAGTGTTCCCCATTCTATATTTGGTACATGTGAAAGGGGGTGCACACCTCCTGCACTCTCCTCGTAGTTACAGCCCTTCCACATTCACAACTCTACCTCAAGTTTTCCATTGTGGAATTTCCACGTACAAAATTCAGGAACGTACGTAAGGGCTGGGAAAGCATTCCTATCACCAGCCTCTATGGGCCAGATTCAATTAGCCGCGATGACGGGAAAAAGTACGCGCTGCGCTTTTTCCCGTCATATACGGTATGAAAAATAGACGAATTTTTATGCGCACCTCTATGGGGTGCGCATAAAATTCACCCCCAAAAAATTTGCGGAATTAGCTTTGCACCACAAAATACGCTGCTGCAAAGCTAATTGAATCTGGCCCTATGTGTACGCATGGTGAATGGCGTCCTGCTTTTGGAAAAATACTTCTGCATCAGAATGCAGCATTGTTTGACTGTGTATTGTGCGTGCATGTATCCAGTCCCTGGATAATGCAAATTCAGATTATCTATTGTTTTTTAATTGTTATGCTGGCAGTTATCTTTCACTGAGAGGGCCAACTAATGTGTCATGAGCAAGAAGTTCCACTCATTCTGGCCACTCAGTTTATATGCTGCTCAGAGTTACTTTAGCCACTGATGAGCATTTGTAACATTACCACAGATACCTATAGTGCTGGCCAGTATGTCATTGGGGTAGATCCAGAACCACGTGTGCCGTACGTTTATTCGCGGAGTGTATTTTCGTGCACGTAAGTTCGCTACACTCCCCTCGGCACACCCCTTGCACGGACGTATTTTGTCAAGATATGCTTCCCAAACCCTACCTTAACTTTTTCACACGTAACCGCTGTCATACGCACACGTACGTATGGGATGAACGAATTTACGCAGCTAAGCACGCCCATACTGTACACTTTAAATACCACCCCCCGCCTACTTCACGTATTTCAGACGTATTTTGGAGTAACGTAAATTTGGCATGCCCACACGTAAGTATTTACGTGACACATACGTGAATGGCCCATACGCTACGTGAATGTGCATATTTTCTATGGTGCGCATGCGCATTGCGTTCTAAACAGCGATTTTACGTCTCCGCCACGCGGAAATTCGCTTCGAAGCGTTGTTCTGGATCAGGCCCATTGAGTTTAAAATAAAATGAAATTTGAATGGCTCTAACACAGCCTTCTGCTAAGAGACCACATGAAATTCAATGAAATGCTTGACTGCAATCCTAGTTATGTATATAGAAGACCTTTATGGCCAATGTATCAGGAAGTGAGGCATCAGAATGTGTGCCTGTCCTTTTAACCAACTTATAAAAGAATACAATAATGCGCGGTAGAAACATATTGGACCTGATTCACACTTAAGAGTAAAACTGCAAATTTACCTAAATATTGTACATACTGTACATTAGTGCTCCATGTGCTGCTCATTTACATTGAGTCTTGCCACTCTAGCCACATTTACTAAAATCAGAGCTGCAGGTTTAACACCTTCAGCAGGTGTAATGAAACAAGAGAAAGCCTCAGCAGCAGTATAACAGAAATGCAATGTGACAGATACAGGCTGTGGCTGTATATAGTATACACAAAACATTCTGTAGTAATAGATTGATTAATAACTCTGAGGTAAAACACCCTGGTAACAATCTACCAGTAATAACTATACTCTCACACACACACAATGACTAAGCTCTGGACCACAGTGCAGTGCTTTATATAGGTAGCTAAAGGGCGGGAACTTACCACATGCTCAGTTATTCAGCCTAGTAGTGATGTCTTGGCCACTCCCACTAGAGGAGGAGACAGCACGGAGCGCACTCCATTCTAAGGCCCAGATTCACGGTTACTTAGTTTTCATCTTACGTGCGTTGTTTTAAGAATTGCACTACAACGCATGCGTAGTAGCTTATTTGCGCTATCTACGCATTTAGATTGCGTAAGTGTGGTACAGAATGGTACGTAGATAGCGTAAATAAGCTACTACGCATGCATAGTAGCTCAATTATTAAAACAACATATGTAAGACGAAAACTACATAACTGTGAATCCGGACCTAATACATTACCTAGTTATTACTTGGATATCTATAGTTTATAGGGTCTGAATGTCTAAGCAGCTGGGTGTTAGGGATTTATACGTGTGAGCAGTTTACTAAATGATGGTTTAATTGCAGTACAGAACAGTAATCTTTTCTTTGGTTATTAATGTAGCATAGTGCAATGTATCTTCCTTTCTAGTCAAGTCTAATGTGATGCAAGTCTGCTACATCGTTATCATTAGCTAAGGTCTAGACTGATTTGCTTCTATGTCTCTAGGGAAGAAGGATGATTACATGGGCGTTGAGGTCTGACACTCTCCCCCGTTCAGTTTGAATGGCTCTGCAAATCTCCTCTTATAAAGAATTGTGTATACCTGCCCACACAATATTTCAAACCACATTAACTGTGCTGATTCAATAGAGATTTCCAAAGTCAAAGCCGTGTCAGGGCTACAAAGCTCTCCCATACTGACTTTTAAGTCGGTATTTCAATGGTTTGCATTGGATTCACTGCAAGTCGTGTTGTGTTTCATTGCTGTTATTATTATGGCACTTATCAAATTCTCAACTCACACCATTTTAGGAGAAGCAGAGGTGAAAGAAGACCACGCATCAGAGCTTTCATAAATGCTTAGAACATTTCTATTTTCCTTTACAGGGAGAGGCCAAAAGAAGTATATATAAACATTATTTGATGTTGTACTTTAAATATAATAATGTCACTTATCAACTAGTCCTTTTTGTGTAATGTACATCTGCTATTAAATTAAAGCAGTATTTAACCTATGCCTCACTAAAGGTATGGAAATGTTGATTATGTTTATAGCCTAAGTAAATCATGGTAAACATTTTGTTTTTTTAATAAATTAATTCCATTTTATATAATTGTGTTTTTTTTTAACATTTCCATGTTCAAAGTTTTTACATCTCCGCTTTCACTGCAGTGGGAGTTCTGAAAGTGTAAAGTTGTTGTGGGGCCCGTTTGTGTTTGGAGGCCCTGACCCGCTGGGGGTTAATCCAGCCCTGATAAAGCCCCAAGTGCTTTGGACGAGAATCAATGTTAAGATGTATGCTAATGGTAACTGTGGCCCTTCATAGGAGAATGCATTATAATTACAGTAGTAAGTCTGTGTTTGCTCACTGGTATTGAAATTCAGATATAATTTGCATGCGCTGTTGCATAGGGAAGGACAGAGATCTTTTATTCCCTTCCTGGAATAAATTATATTGGAGTGTTAGTAGAGCGCTACTCTCTAAACAATGGCATTACAATACAAATGATCAATTCACTCCATGCACTTACTTGATAGATCTGCAATATTTGTCTTGTACAGTAGTTACTTGACGTAGGTAGAGGTTGTTAAGCAATATTTAGGCAATGGCAAAATACCTCAAACTCCTTCACCACCAACAACACTAGTGCAGTATTTACCATTGGCCATAAAAAACTATTTTGGTTTCATTCATTTGCTTCTAGTAAAATGTCAGTACTGAACGTATCTATACTTGTTGCTGTGAAAAGAGTAAGTCATTGAGCCTGATGCTCTCCAGAGATGCTTACAGCTTACAGATATTGGCAAATATCTATTCGCATTCATTCTCCTATTACTATATATAAACTTATTTTTAATTAAAATGCCAGGAAAATAAATATTTTGCTAGCTAGGCCCCTGAACAAATCATATTCTTACAAACATTGGGGTAGATCCAGAACTACGTTTGCCGTACGTTTATTCACGTAGCGTATTTTCGTGTGCGTAAATTCTATACACTCCCCTAGGCACACCCCTTGAACGTACGTATTTTGTTAAGATACGCTTTCCAAACCCTACCTTAACTTTTGCCAACGTAACCGCAGTGATCCGCACACGTACGTATGGGCAACACGTATTTGCGCAGCTAAGCACGCCCATACTGTACACTTTAAATACAAACCCCCGCCTACTTAACGTAATTCAGACGTATTTTGGACTAACGTAAAATTTGCACGCCCACACGTAAGTATTTACATGACACATACGTGCATGGCCCGTACGTTCACAATTACGCTACGCTACTGAGCGTGTTTTCTATGGTGCGCATGCGCAGTACTTACAAAAAGGCGATTTTACGTCTCTGCCACGTGTAAATTCGCTCACAAGCGTTGTTCTGGATCTGGGCCATTGGGCCTGATCCAGACTTAAGATTGTTTTACATGCGCAAGCATACCTAAGTTACATACTAATAAGGATAATGCACCCCCTGGTACTTCCCTCTCATGTACATAACTTATCTGACTTACGTGTTCAGAACCCTGCCTTAACTTTTCTTTGTGTATCTCTGGTCATATGTATTGCCTTGTTATACATAAGTGTCTAACCCAGCCCATAATGTAATATATAAAAGCCTCCCTCTGCTCACAATACATCTATTTAGATTGCGTAGGGATGTGATGCCCTATCGTACAGAGTTACGTACAATCAGAGTTACAGGACCTGATTCATACTTAAGAATTTTCTTAAAATAAGAACTTAAAGTCACACCTGGGCTAAACCATGGTGATTTCAGGGGAGTCAAATTTCATCTGTTGCAAACAGTACTAGTGTTGAGAGGTGATATTTCCCAGCCCAAGTCTAAATAACAGTGTAATAGTAAAGCTGGTCAGTATCTGTGTGCAGTAAGCAATTCAAAGATATATCCCTGCATGCAAAGAATACAATTAAATTAATTCCCCCCTGCAATCAGCATGGTTTTGTCCAGGTGTGACTTTAAGTTCTTATTTTAAGAAAATTCTTAAGTGTGAATCAGGTCCACAATGAGTAACATCTACCTTGCACAGCCACATGCCACATTTGTAAATTGGTTGTCGTTATTAAGTCTGGATCAGGTCCCTTTAGATTTTATCTATTTAATTAACCAGTCAAGGGTATCTTGAACCTTTATCTAGTTTATACTAATGGCTAACTGGTACACCTAGTTGATGAGTAACATCCATTTTCCCTATTAATAATGAGTTACTTTTTATTTCTCAGTGATACTATTAACTGGTGTTAACAATGCTGCTAAATTTCAGAATTTATTATGCAGCTCCAGACATAATTATCTTTGAGCTGTGGAGAAGCCACTGCTAGAATCCCAGTAATGATTTTTTGAAGAGGTTATAGCACCACCCTGATTGACAGAAAAGTGTTGCTGAAGAGTCCATTAATTAAAGTAGCATGATAGTAATCAATGTTCTTATGCTGTTTTATATTGTCTCTCTGATTTTTGCTCCTCTATTCTCTATACAGATAGAGAGACACATATATGAGTGTTTTCTGGAGTTTTCTAGTTTAGTTTCCACAGTTCTCCAGCTTTAGTAAAAAAAAACAACCTGAAGGAAATATGTTATCTTACAGGGAGAGACTCACACTTCAAAGCGCTGAGGCAGTTCTGAATTCACCGATTCTGTGGGAGCTTTAAGAAAACTGACACCCTCAAAAAGGCTAAATAAATAAATAAATAAAAACCCTAACACAACTAGTTTTACATTTGTAGAGTAGAAATTGGGGATGTTTCCAATAGCTACCAATCACATTTTTACTAGAAGGATAACTTTAATCGGATTGGCAGCTATTGACAACATTAAAACTACAAATGACATCAGCTATTGACTGAGTAACTGAGCATGTGTGGCAAGTTCTCTTTAGCTCTGTATATAAAGCGCTGTGCTGAGGTCCAGAGTCAGTGTGTGTGTTAGAAAGAGAACAGTTACTGGGAGACTGTTACCAGTGTGTTTTTCTCTCAGTGTGAAAAATCTGTGCTAACAATTTACAGTCTGTATCCTGCTTATATCATAAGCTACTGTGTATGCTGTATAAACCCTGTGTGTTCCTGGATCCTGTATTAATGTTATACTGCCAGTGTCGGACTGACCCACTGGGGGGCCGGGGGAAATCCCCGGTGGGCCCCTGTGCCTACAAGCTCCACCCTTTTTGTAAGGAGGCAGAGCCTTCACATAGTTCTCCCGAACCTGTATAGAGCTGGCTGTGCTATGCACAGCCACGGCTCTATTAAAAAAGACGCCAGCGTGACCTAAGGTCATGTGAGTATCATAGTAATGCAGAGCGTGTGCTGTGGAGGACAGAGCTGGAGGAGAGGCAGCAAAGGTAAGTTTTATAGTTTTTTTTATTTTTAAAGTGGTACATAAATTTTGATTTGAACATGGAGGGGTCACAAAGGTTAGGTGTACAAACGTAAAGAGGGGGCAGTAAGGCTGAATGGATACAAAGAGGGGCAATAGTGTTAGCTGGACACAGAAGGAGAGGCAATAAGGCTGAAGCGATACAAATAGGGGGTAAAAAGGCTAACTGGACACAAATAAAAAGGGGCAATAAGACTGTCTGGACACAGAAAGAGGGGGCAAAAAGTCTGAATAGACACAGAAGGAGGGACAGTAAAGCTGGATAAATACAAAGGGGGGGGGGGGAAAACTGGTTGAAAACAGGAGGAAGGGGCAATAAGGCTGGTTGGACAAAAAGACAGGTTATAAGGTTGACTGAACACTAAGGGACAATAAGGCTGGTTGAATACACAGAAGGAAGAGGTATAAATGTGACTTGACACAGAAGAAGGGGCAATAAGGCTGGTTGAATACACTGAAGGAGGGGATATAAAGGTGACCTAATGCAGAAAGACGGGCAATAAGGCTGGTTGGACAAACAGCAGAGAAAAATAAGGCTGACTGGACAAAAATAAAGAGGGAGCAATAAGGCTGGCTGGACACAGAAGGAGGGGCAATAAGACTGGTTGGATAAACAGAAAAAAGGGCTAATAAAGCTGACTGGACACAAATAAAGAAGGGGGGCAATAAGGTTGGATGGACACAGAAGGAGGAGGCAATGATGTGGAATGGACACAGAAGGAGGGGCAATAAGAATGGATGGACCTAAACATAAAGAGGTAGCAATAAGATTGGCTGGATACAAAGAGGGGGAAATAAGAATGTTTGGACACAGAAGCAAGAGGCAATAAGGCCGTTGAATACACAGAAGGAGGGGGTATAAAGCTGACTGGACACAGAAGGAGGGGTTATAAGACTGATTGGTCAAACAAGAGAGAACAATAAGGCTGACTGGACACAGAAGGAGAAAGTAATACGGTTGAATGGACACATAGAAAGAGGCAATTAGGCTGGCTGGACACAGAAAGAGGTCAAGGCTGGCTGGACAAACAGGAGGGAAGAAAGTTGACTGGACACAAATAAAGAGGGGGACAATAAGGCTGGCTGGGCACAGAGAAGAAGGGGCATTGAGGCTGACTGGTCACACAGAAAGAAGGGGCAATAAGGCTGGCTGGACACACACAGGGAAGGGGCAATATATTTTTTATATTCTATATATCACATGAGTACATTGAGACAATAACTTTTATATTATTAGGTTTTTCCTGTTCATATGAATAAAGTTGCTATTTTGCTAGGTTTGTAGCGTTTCCACAAAAAAAATGTTCTATATAGTCATTTACTGAATTTAGAAAGTCAAATATGAATATAAATAGTCCAATTTATTTAAGAAACATTTATATGTAGACCACACTGCTAATGACAAAATAAAACTATTGTTGTATGGCAGTCAATAAAATGCAATGTGTATTGTATGGTGATAACTAGGATGCAATGTGTATTGTATGGTGATAATTAGGGTGCAGTGTGTATTGTATGGTAATAATTAGGATTCAATGTGTATTGTATGGCGATAACTAGGATGCAATGTGTATTGTATGGTGATACTGTAATTAGGGTGCAGTGTGTATGGTATGGCAATAGCTAGGATATAGGCTGTATTGTATGGCGGTAACTAGGATGAAGTTTCTATTGTCTTAAGTGGTCCTTATTGTATGGTGATCAGTAGTATGTTCTCTGCCTTGTATTTATGTCAGTAGGATACTCACTGTAATTATATGGGTCACTGTAACTGAGATTTAATAGTATAACACACTTTTCACACTAAGCTGTTAAAACAGTCTGTGGGTGTAACAGATGATACACAGTTTATTTGCAAGTTTCATTGATACAAGCATCCTCCGGCCATTACTTTTAGACTACACCCATTGACTGTGGTGGGCCCCCATCACAGTATTCCTTGGTGGGCACTTTATGCCCCGATCCGACCCTGCCTCTGAGTATTTCCGTAGCATCACTACATCTGTTAAAAGTGTTAAACCTGCAGTTCATATTTGAATAAACTAACAAGCTGGTTAGGCGCATTTTCTTTGTGGATTCACATCCATACCCACACCTGCTGTTGCTACTTTGCCCAACATAATTGAATCACTTGTGTGACTGTTTATGAAACTGTTTTTTTATCCTGATTTGTGCTATTTTCTATGCTGTCTTTAGTGATAACACTTGTATAGGTTACACTGTGTGGGTGACATGGCTGTCTGCTAGTGCTGGAGCCATGGGCATTGTTCCAACCAGGGCATTATCTTTCTGGGGTTGGTTTATTGTCACCATGGTTCTTTAGTCAGTATATCTGTTTGCCTAATCATTTACTACAACTCTACTTTGTCAATATTTTCTTGATATTGATGCATATATATGTATATTATAAATAAAGGTTAATCTAAATGTGCTCCTTTTTGTCTATCCTCTTTACAGGGCTGTAAGTCCAGAACTCAAGTCATATGCATTGGGTGTCCTGTTCCTTCTTCTGCGCTTAATTGGTAAGTGTCAGAAATAATAGTTCTAAACATATGGAACATTGTTCTCATTATTTTCTCTTGATTCAGCAGTGGTGAGTATAATGGAAGATTTAAAAGATTAAAACAGAAGAGGACAGAGAATATCACCATATCTTGCTTTATTATTGTAGACAATTCTTAATATATTTTAGTAATTAAGATATTCCTACATTTAATTTTCCTTACATTGAAGCAACATTGGGCCTGATCCTGAACTACGCCCGCTGTCGCTAGGACGGCGGGCGTAAGCGTAAGATCGGCTTTTCAGCCGATCTGCGCATGCCCCGGGCAGATGTTGCCCGGCGTTGCTACGGCAACGCCCGATCCTGGATCGGGCGTCCGTAGCAGCGCCGTAGGGATGCTGGAGGGGATGTTCCCCAGCGTCCCTATGTTAAGGTTAGTGTAGGTGGATGAGGGGAGGTAGTTAAATGAGGGTGGGGGGCGGGCTAGGCGGCCATACGCTCCTGTGCGAGCGTATAGTCCCTTCCTTACGCTGAAGTTAGGGTAGCCTTCAGCCGGCGTAAGGAAGGGGCCATATGCCCGCACAGGGGAAGTGTCGGGGTAAGTGAACGCCGATACGCTGTGCTTTAGTAAGCACAGCGCATCGGCGTAGTTCAGGATCAGGCCCATTGTCAATACATTAGAATGTTACTTTCACTTATATTATAACACAGGCCATAAATAGGTAGGAAGTGATAGTAAGATAAAGGAATTCATGCTTCATGCCATTATACTGGCATTCATTGGTTGTTAAATCTGTGGCAAATTGTGGCCTGTTATAATATTGGGCCAGATTCAGAGGCCTGTATGACACCCGACTTCTGCAATCTGCTTGCGAAAGTCAGATGTTTCTCTAGCACAGATCTCCAGGCATAAAATGCATAGCCTGTTGTGATGAATATTTTACAATCCGTGCTTTTAAATATTGTGTCAATGTTTTAGTAATATTCTGTTACATTCACATAAAATATTGTGCTTTCATTCTCATACATAAATAAATTTGTATTTGTGTATACATTTTGCATGAACTCAGCTTTAAATGTTAGGTTTTCTGAATTCTCAAAGTATATAAGTCAGGGTTGCCGACTCTCGAAATTCGGGCAGTTCTCCCAGTATCCCAGGAGAGCCGACAAATTCCTGCATTGAGAGGCAGGGTGGCCTCTCATAACAGTAATCCCTAGTGTTATTAGAGATGGGCGAGTCTCGACAACATGATTTTTGTCATCAAGCCCCCCCTGGAACACTATGATCTGAGGTAGTACTGGAAAGGGGGTGGGGCTTAAAATTGCATCATTAAGCCCCGCCCCCATGCCTGGGATCTTTAAAAGTCGTCAACCCTGATGTAAGTCTGAATGGGCAGGCAAAGAGGGACCTCCCAAACTGTAAATGCACTAAACTTAGATGCCACATGTGAAATCAAACCGTCCCATTAGAAATGCCATTAGCCCAGATCCAGGGCTTTATTGTTGTGTTTATTTTTATGTTTATTTATTTTTCTATGTGTATCTGAAATATTAAATTTATATTTTTTATTGACTATTCTGTATCATATGCCTTCCGTTTAGCTTTTGCAGCCTAGTGTATTGGTGATTTAAGCGCAAGGTTATTGTGTGCTTTTTACATTTCTTTTTGTTGGGGTGTCACCACCCATTACCTGCGATTATCCCAATTACCCTAGTTGCATATATTTTATTTTTACATTAGACCTTGTGTTTTAGACCACCACTTGCCATTTGTACTCTATATATATTAATCTTTACAGTACATTTCTATTCAGTAATAGGTATTCTTTTCCCCTATTAGCAATTGTCTAATCTCTAGCGCTCATCATTGTTTTCTAGCCCAGATCCAGACCTACGTACGCTAGCGATTTTACGCTAGCCACTGATGTAAATCACCCATTAGTATTTACTGCACGCGGCAGATGTTACGCCGCGTAACTCTGAACGTATGTGCCATCAGCTTTGCTACAAATGAAGGGGCGGGTTCATCCATGCGATACCCGTAGTTACGTTTGGTAGGTGGTGGGAGGCATTTAAATCGTACAGTATGGGCCGGGTTAGGCCGTTATGTATGTGAATCCATTACGTACGTACTTAATTTGAAAAGTTAAGGTAGGGTTTGGGAAGCGTTAAACGGCCAAAGTACGTATGAGCGAGGGGAAGGCCTAGGGGAGTGCATAGAACATACGCTAGTGTAAATACGTTACGCAGTGAAATGTAACAAGCACTTTGGTCTGGATCTACCGGGTCAGATGCATAGCGATCGATTAGCATGTGTTTGCACAAAACACGTTGTTTGGTATTGCGGCCATTATTTGACAGAAATCATGCTCTATATACACTGCACTTCCGTACTTTCTTCGCAAAACATCGCCACACTCCCTCACCTCTAGTTTGAATGCACAAACATTAGCATAGGTAAAATTAACTTTTAAAAATGAGACCACAAAACTGGATTTATTTCTAAAATTGAAATGCCTCAGGCACAAAAAGACAGCTAAAAAAATGTTCATTTCAAAATAACTTTATTGAATGTACATTAACCACAACGGCCACTTTAAATACCATGCCAGATGTATGTATGATTAATGTATTTCTCATACATTCCAAAACCGATTAAGTTTTGCTAAAAAAATAAATAAAAAAAAAAGTACACAAAATAACTTTGGGACCATTAACAGATCACAACGTTTAATTTATGATTTAGACGCCATCTACGCTTCACTGTGGGGGATATTTGGAATTATAATAATTGAGCAATATTTTTACATGTGTTTTTTTCAAGAGCAAATAGGAAAACATAATGATACACAGTAATAGTTGTACAAGCTTGAATATTACTTTTCAACAGCAGGATTAAAAGTAAATTATTGTTCATTCCGTTAATACCCATTACAATTATACTAATGACTCCTTGCGATGTAAATATACAATTACATGTCAGTTTATTTTGTTGCTGGGCAATCGCTATAGTGAAAGGTTTTAAGGTTCTGAAGCTTTCAGAAAAAGTGACTCAAAGAAATTTTAGAAGAACAGGGAAGCATCGTGCCCCAATTTCTGCAAAATTTACTCTCTTTGGGGTAGATCCAGACCTAAGTACGTTAGTGATTTTATGCTAGCTGCTGACGTAAAATCGCCTATTTGTATTTACTGCGCATGCACGCGGTAGATGTTATGCCACGTAACTCTGAACGTACATACCATCAGCGTAATTATAAACGAAGGGGCGTGTCATCTATGCGACACCCATAGTTATGCTTTGTAGGCAGAGGGAGGCATTTAAATCATACAATCATACAGTATGGGCCGGGTTAGGTCGTTACACACGTGAAATACGCTACGCGATGAAACGGAACAAGCATTTAGGTCTGGATCTGCCCCTTTTTTTCTAATTTTAGATATTCTTTTCACATTAACAGCAACTTGAACTAAGGTTCCTGATTCAAAAAAGGTGTTCAGGTCTAAACATTTACCATTAGTCATGCATTAGCTGTGTAGCAGGGTATGGGTCAGACTATTGATCATTGTTATCAAGCATTCATTATTTGACATGGTCATAAATTCAGATGTGCTTAGTTAAACCTTTCCCAAGCAGGGATAGTGTGCCATACATATTGAGAAACTGCATGCATGGCAGGCCCACCTGCTCGGTAAAGTTGAACAGGGCTTCAGAAATCAATAAAACTTTGTTTACTTACAAATTAGCAGCTACTGACTTACTGCAGAGGTCAGGCAATGGAGCTGACATCACCCATTCAATGTCCTACAGAAAGCGTGTGACTCAACCTGTGAATTGAATGGGTGATGTCAGCTCCATTGTCTGATGTCTGCAGGAAGCCAGCAACTGTCACATGGTAAATAATAAACAAAGTTTTAATGATTTATCAATGGGCTGCAATCTATGTTCACTATGTCGTGAAATGAGCATCATGGCTAAGAAAGCTTTATCTGAGGCCAGCTGTAGCTGACATTTTTCAGTGGATTTGCTGACAGCCTTGTATGTAGAAGTAAATTTAGATAATATGTTCCTATAAGCTCCTCTATGTTTTTTAACCTTCAATGCAGTCATTAAGTGTTTTTGAAAGTTTTAGTTCATTCTCCGTAACATAACCCCAGAAGTACATTCTGTACTTATACTATTATAGCCAATTATTACTCATCTCATAGAAGAATGATAAGCGATGCATGTGTTCAAAGATCCAATTGTGTTGCATTTTGGCTGTTAAGATAGTGCCGCTTTTAATATGAAACTTTAGTATGAATGTTGAAGGTAGAAATTAGTGAGACTGAATCTAAATCACAAAGACTTGCTGAATATTAATGAGACTTGGCAGGCAGGACACCACGACTAGCTACCGTATCTGGCAGTTATGACAACTAGGTCACCTACTTCCAGCTTCACAAATGTACACTGGGGACCCTCTGATGTTTCACAGATTATGAACTGAGTTAAATTTCTTCATGACCAAAGAAATTCAATCATTTTTCTTACCCTCAAATATCTGTCTTACGGAGCTCCCGGAGGCTATCTGTTATGTATTCTGAATTGCTGACAATGTACTATATATAGTTTCATAGCTAAAGGCAAAATTTGTTCTGTTGACAAATAAGTGGAAGCATCATATTTTCTCTTTGAGGGTACAGGCATTAGAACAATTTTCTTTAGTTAGTAGTATGATCTTTATATATAATTATAAGAGTACTACATCGTATATTGCACATAGTCTTTACCAGCATTCCTTTGCATTTTATGTTGAACCAGAGGCAAATTGGCTTTAGTAAGATGATCTAATAACCACACTCCTGCTTTAATTGCAAAGATATATGGGATGTTTACCTGTTTCCTCTGTAAACTCTGCAGAACACATTACATAAGTAACCATTTTCTAAACTTTATATTATATGATATTTTATTTTTCTGTTATGTTGCCATACACCTAAATATGTATATGGCTTGTTATATGTTTTGGTGTTATTTCATTGTATATAAACAGATATACTGCACCTGTTTGCAACTCTAGTAATGTCTCTATTACTGAAATTGGTACTATTACTATTGTATATGACACTAATATTAGATGCAAACAAAATATAGGGGCTGATTCAGAGTTTGGGTAAAAAAAGGTGCAAGTGTACAGCTCGGCTAAACCATTTTTCAAAGTAATAGGTGTTAATTAATTTAAAATCTTTTGCATGCAGGGAAAATAATTTACTTTTACACATAGAACTCACATACTGCACAGCTTTATGTTTATTCTATAAAATAGAGTTGAGCTAAGAAACTTCACCTTTTAATTCTATTTCTGGTTTCACAATTTAAAGTTGCCTCCCCTTGCAATTTAACATGGTATTCCTCAGATCTACACCTGCACCTAAATAAAGGTGTAAGTGCAACTCTGAATCAGCCTCATAATCTGTAATAAGATATAAAACATCAGTGTATTAGATAAATAAAAACTGGATAGAGGAAACTGAATAACACATAGGCATGAAGGCAGATAAACACCCGGCTCCTAGCCCTGACATCAGGCAATCTAAGAGTTAAGGAGACTAGCCAATTGGTATAGACTTGGGGGGAAAGGGGGTCTATTTGGGATAAGGGTTTGGGCTTAGGGGTATAAAAGGCCCTTGGACAGGAAGCTCTGTCTCTTTTTCCTTGATTTTCCCTCCCTCCTTCACTTATTTAATTATTTGCTAACATGCGTATTTTCTTTTCAGACAGGGCATAGGTTGACGGTAGCAGTGGGGCTGCAAACAGTCAAATTGGTGCAAGGGGAAGGGGATGGTTAAGGATAGACACACCCCTTGATTTGAATTGAGAAGCCATGCCCAGTGGCAGGGTTCCCGTCTGCCTCCTCGGTATAACCGTGGTGTGCACTGTGAAAGGGTGCTGTGTTCTCACGGTGACCATTACCTTGGGGGGTGCCAAGGACAGGAGCTGCCTGTCCTCCCATTTCATTGTTTGCATCAGCTGACTCCCCACCTGCTTTTGGTTTACCCAAAATCAGTAGTACATTTAATTCTAAGTAATAAATCTATGCCCCCTTTATAAATCCAACAAAGTTGTCTGTGTCTTTATTTCTATAAGAGTGAATGATATGAGTGACATGTCAGCTGTAGGTAGTTTATAGACTTATAAAAAAAAAACTTAACAATATATTCATTCTCATTGGGTTCAAAAGCAGGTTCTACTATTATTATAATAGGTAATCATCTATTATATCTCTAATATCTTGCTTTGTCTGTTGTAGAACATAGAAGATAAAATTGTTCTCACTTTAAAATGCATTCAAATACGCAACTGTTATATGCATTAAAAATGAGCAATACTTAGATTTTTCTTTAAATACCTGAATGCACATACAGTTGTACTGTGTATGTAATATAGGGTAAAACGTTCATCAAACCAGTCAGTGATCTTTCTATGATAATATGAACACTGTGACTCTACATTTCAGTCAATACATTATTGTATGGCAGGAGAACTATCTTTTAGTTTATATTATGGAGGTTTGTAATAATGTACAGTAGCAAAACACCTCTGCTAACATGGAAAAATGCTGCAAGGAGGTAAGATAGACAGATATACCTCTAACATCTTTAAGTACGTCCTGCCACAAGGCACTCTGCTCTGAGGCAAGCAGCATCAGTGTAGTGTGTCTTCACCCCGCCACTGGAACAAGACTATCGGTGACAGCTTCACCGTCCGCATCCTTCTAAAGTTAACTTGTTGACAATGTATATCAGTGTATATATCAGTGTAATACTGGTATAATTTTCTGGAGGACATCGATGGCACAACCTAGAGCAAATATAAGTGATAACAGTAAAATAATAATATGTGACAACATAAAAATATTCCTCTAACACGATTCTGTTTTCCTTTCCTAAACCAGCTCAAAAAACCACAAACCATCCACAGAGCACAGACTGATTATATTAGGAATCATGCATTTAATATGGGGGTTTTTATATTGATCCTTAGGAGCCTGAGTTGGGAAGCAAAAAGAGATGTGCAGATTTGCATCTTGGAAAAAGAAAATTTGCAATCCAAGCATGGAGACAAATTATATTTATAGAGCTATCAGAGCTGATCTACATTGCACCTTGCCAACACAATTTTTACTCCTGCTATGTCTCCTATATTTTCATCAGATCTGCAATAAAGCATATATATAGAAAGTGACGGCAGATAAGAGCCACATGGCCCATCCAGTCTGCTCAGTTGTTTATTTAAAACTATACTGACCCTAGACCCTATTTTACCCTCAAATTAGTTTGAGATTTAAGTTTTCATGCAAATCCTTCAGATCTTAAACTTTCGCAGCACTTAAGATCTTAAGTGCTTGCGATCGATTCAAAGGTACGCTCTTAGCGAATTTACGCTCCTAACCTCTACGTAGACGGCGTTGCACTATTACTACGCACGCACAGTTATGCAAATTTTCTAAGATCCTAAATATACGCTCCTAAGTTGCGTGAAAATCGTATCTCTGAATCAGCCCCTAAATGTCTGCACAAGAGACGGGAGTGACAGTGGGAGTATACTCTCCTCTTCTGTGTGGACTTTAAGATCTGGGGTCTGTATCTGGTCCTGGGATATCCTTAAATTTATCCCAAGTATATTTAAACTGTTCTACTGTATTAGCCTCAACCACCTCAGATGGGAGGATATTCCACTTATCTATCACCCTTTCAGTGAAGTCATTTTTCCGCACATTTACTCTGAATCTACCACCCTCCAGTTTATATTCATGCCCTCGTGTTCTATTACACCTCTTCCTCTGAAAAATGCCACTCTCCTCTAGCCAGTCACAACCATTGATATATTTGAAAGCTGCTATCATATCCCCCCTCTTTCTTCTCTGATAGAAGCATAGAAATATATAAGAGAAACAATTATTTATGGGAAAACATACAAGTAATGTCCACTCTACCTTTGTATCTGATATGCATGTAAAATATCTTATATATTTGTTCCGCAGTGCTAACACAAGAAAGCTTTATCCAGCAAATAAGGGTATTAGATATTCTACAATAATAATTTAAAGTAGATGGATAAACTTTCTTTTTTCTCTTACAGGTTTTATCCCTCCACCGCTGATATTCGGAGCTGGGATCGATTCGACCTGTCTGTTCTGGAGCACATTTTGTGGGGAGCAGGGAGCCTGTGCACTGTATGATAATGTTGCCTACAGATACCTATATGTCAGCATTGCTATAACACTGAAATCCTTAGCGTTTATCCTTTATACCACTACATGGCAATGCTTGAGGAAAAACTATAAGAGATACATAAAAAACCACGAGGGAGGGCTCAGCACAAGTGAATTTTTTGCGTCAACATTGACCTTAGATAACCTTGGCCGAGACTCTGTTTCTCAAAATAAAACGAACAGGACAAAATTCATCTATAACCTGGAAGACCATGAATGGTGTGAAAACATGGAATCCGTTTTATAGTATAAGATGGCAGGACCGACTATCTATTGTCCACGGGAGATATTATTTATTTTTTAAAGGGAAAATAAATCAATATAATTTCTTTCTTTCCTTCGGACCCTGGACAGTACTTGGTTTACTGAACTACAGGATGGTCTTTGGAAGAAATGAAAGAGATACAGCTGTTAGTTCTCAGGCACGATCTGATCTTCCAGCAGGATGGATACTGCAAAAGGCTTGTTTTTAACACAGAGCCACACAGACTCACAACACTGCTTGAGAAGCTAGGGAAAGCTGGCAAGATTCCAGTGTAGAATTTAGTGACAACACACAATGCTATGTTTTGATTGATATAAACGCAACCCATTTGCTGGGTAATGGCTGAAAGCACACTATAAATACATTTCAGAATCAACCCCCTTATCGCTGTGAATGGCAGAAAGATCTAGGCTTTAATAAATCCTAATCAACTTAATGACTTTGAGACTTAAAGACATGGACAAATTTAGTTTGTTCTTTCTTTAATTTCCTTTTTTGCCAGACCATTGATTGAAATGTAACCCTGTACTGTCATTAAGGCTTGTATCCCATTAATAATCTTGGTAACGCTTCGTGACTTTGTGATCCTGGCTTCTCTTTGTCCAGGGAAAGGTTTGAGAGTTGTTAAAGTTTCTTTTATAGAGAGAAAATCTTTTCAACCAATAATTCTTTGTTTCATGCCTTACAAAAGAGATACCTTTAATACTGAGGATAAATATACATTTTCTGAGCTAATGCTCTCAGAATGTACACACGAACCATTCTTTTTAAGTGATATAGTTTTATATTTCAGATGAATTTACATTTTTTTATGTTACCTGACTGAGTCCACTGCCTACTGAGCATTTATAAAACAAATCAGGTTGTTCTAGCCGTCTTATTTCTTGTGGATTGTCTGTTTGGTTCATACAGTATGGATTATGGCCCTTTTTTGCACATCGTCATGCAACAGTTTTACATTCTTAACCCACCAAAGCAAAGGAGTGCAGCCATCTTCCTTAAATGTGTAGCTTGGTGAAAATAAATCTGTCTTTTTGTTCTTTATCTATGGCTTGTCCAGGTAGATGCGTTCACTATTGCTCAGAGTAGTTTATGTTCATATTTACCCAGGCTTAGGCATTTAAAAGTTAATGAACTGATGATGATTGTTTAGGTGACAGCTAGAAAAAACAGTGGGCTCTATTTATTAAAGAAGACAAAAAAATATTATTTATATAGGTTCAGGGTTTTCTAAATGTCGCTACCCTGAATATGGTGCACTGCTTTTTTGTCAGAAGGGCTCAATTTTCCACATTTTTGGCTTGTTGCATGCGTACGGAAAAATGACGGAAAGAATGGGGGCTATGCTGTTAGGTGAAGCACCTGAGAAATTAAAGAAATTGAGAAAATATGAATTTATATCTCTGAGCTTTATAAATGGATCGGGATATCTTAGGTGAAAGAAATGGAATAGTTACTCTAAAAAGAATGTTCACACTTTCTGACTTTTTCTATTTCCCCTCAGGGAAATCCATGTGCCAACTGTCATGTCATGTGACTCACGTCATTAAGCTCGGCTTTGCAAGGACATAGTCCAGAGCATTTTGCCTCACAGCAGGGCTTTATGGCAAATTTCAATGAGAATTATATCATTAAGCCCATTCCTATTATTTCATGCGTGGAAGAAAAGTGTGCTGTGGTAATGTGGGAAGGCATAAGAGTCCTGTGTTATGCTCATTCTAATATCGGCAGCTTTGTCCGCAACCTCTGTTGTATCAGTAATGTATTGTGGGAATGACTGGGCCACAATTATCAACTACCTAATGTGCATATATGCATTTAAATAACATGGCTGCTCTGCTCTGTTTCTTTTAGGATATACACATATTTACTACATTTTTTTCCACAGTTTCCGCTGCTTTGAGAGACATGAACAGTTTATAGTTTAAATCAGTTTAATTCATTTTTAAATTTTGAGTGATTTAAATCCTTTGGGGCATGAGGCTTGTGTAATTACATCACTCTCAGCAGCTGTATAAAACTGCATTGCTACATGCAGTATGCATTCAACAAAAGGCTGCGCAAAGTGTAACAGGCAAAAAAATGTAATGAGTTCCCTTTCAACTATCCCAACACCTGTTACCTTTTGCATTCAGAAAGCCTCTTGTTGGATAGCCATAGCCAGAGTAATTTTTTTTAATTGTTCAAATTGACAAATGCATTTCAAAGTTGTTTAAATTTATAAATGGGCCCAAAAGTGTGTCTTCTAGCAAAAAAACAGCAATAAGGGATATTTATTTTTTTCTCAGATGTGATTTGCTAGAGCTTGTTGTGCTTGTCCTGTACAGAAGAAGCAATGCAAAGTTGATTTGATGATTTTTAATTCATACATTTATTTTTCCAAATTGCCAGATCTAAGTCACAGTAATGGTACCCTGGAAAAACCTGTTTATACCCTGGTAAATCAAGTATGATTGTAATTGTTTCTTGAGGTGTTAGTTGGTATATTTGTACAGTATATTGTTATAAATCCATATTTTGTTTTGTCTTTTAAAAGCCTAAAATTTTAATTTGAGTATGAACAGCACCCCAGCAATAGCAGGATCAGATCTGTGTACAATTTAAGTTTTTTAATTTCCACCAAAAATATCCTAGCTGTTTATATTTGGTTGACTTGACATTTATTTCCAACAGTTTTTATATTTTTAAAATGCTGTTTTTATTCCATAATTAATTCACATGTCTGATGAATTTGTTGTAAAAATCCCACCAGTTTCATCGAAAAATATTTCTCAATAAGAATTTTGGAGACAAAAGTAAGAGTTTTCTGTCATTATAATTCTTTATTTTGCATAATTTTATAATACAGTTTTTACAAGAAAAAACAAATAGATACTATAGAGTGGTTATCATGCTTTGTGTGTTTAGATCTTTCTGTTAAACATTCCATTGTTGAGTCATTTTTATAAGTGGTTGTGGCTTGTGTTGGGTTTGTATAGCCAGTCAGATTGATCAAACTAGGGACCTGATCCAGAGTTTTCACAGAGCAAATGTGCATGCATTGCGTTGAAAATCGAAATTTCCTACCTCTGATACAGAGTTTCGGTGTAGAGGATCAACTGTAAATTGGTAGTGCAGGAAATAAGTACACAATGAATACTTGCAGACGAATAGATGGAGACAATAAAAAAAATAAAAAAAAAA
>WWET01000077.1:865803-909633 GCA_011038615.1 Limnodynastes dumerilii | reverse complement strand
ATATGCAAAAATACCGCTAAAGAGTTAAGTAAATTATAAAAATGGCAAAGCAAAAGGCTAACATTTACAGTAACATGTTGCTGTTTGCAGAAATCATAAAAAACATGTAAATTTTCAAAAAAAATAATCAAAATATACTATAGTGTAATGTCATGTGGTTTAAATTTTGTTTTATTCTTTGATTAGACTAATTAATGCTTTTTAGACATGTGGCAGACCTTTAAGGCTTTTTTTTTTTTAACTGTGGGGGTTTCATTTCAGAATAATCCTCTCTGTCAGGCCAGCCCAGGTCTTGTGCAATACTTTTTGAGGAAGAGAACAGAAACCTGTTTGCAAATCTGTTCACAACTGTGAAAATAAGACCAAATTTCCACTAAATATAGTACAACAATTCTGTACACTAGAGCTCAGCATGGATGGCTGCACAGACGGATTGGCCACTTTGCAAACCTTTTTTTGCGCTTGCTGCCATACTGCACAGGCACATAAACAAAAATAAAAATAAAAACATAGTTACATCTATGAAAAGTTGCACTCTTCAACTCTGGATCAGGTCCTAGGTTTTACTAGGTTAAAAAATGCACTAAAATATGACACAAGGTAAAAGAATATTTAATTACAGTGTTAATTTAAGTTGGGGTAAAAATATGACTTAGAAAAAATTGTCACCACGATCTTGTTGAGACTTACAGGTACCGATTCAATTGACTGCTAAGATGGGACTATTCCCGTGTATTACAGTAGATAGAATTTGTGGATTTTAATACGCACCTCTATGATGTAAATTCATGGGAAAAGCACCACTACCAGACATTGCAGTCAATTGATTCGGGCCCATAGAGCGGTTAAAGCTCTGGTTGTTGGTTTACATAAGATTTAGATGCAGCTGACATATTTAAACAGACTTGTTAGACATAATTAATAAAAAATGACATCCTATGACCTCCCCCTTTAAAGTTGCACAAGTTGCAGACAATTTGGCTCTTGTATGAGATAAATTGTTTGCTACCGGGCTATTAGCAAAATAGATTTTATGACAGAAAATATTCCTACATTTAAAACTTCCAGTGGAGACACAGTTGCAGCTAAAATTAAGAAACAACCTCAAATGAACTCATAAAGATTTGAGACATGGGCTCAACTGAGGTTTCTGTTCTACGTGTTTTATGCTGTCACCGCAGCCTCTGTCACCCATCCCAAGGCACTCGCTTCAAATTAGTTCAGTATAAATATATAAAATAAGCCTTCTGGCACATCTTAAAGACACATTTTATGTGACTATCTACATTTTCATGGATGAATAGACAGGGGAATAATCTCTATACTTGTGATGACTAGAAAAGTTTTTCCACAAAATATAGCACCATTATGCAAAAAGAAATATCATTTCATTTTTAATTATGGAATAGCATTGAAATGCGGGCTAAATAATATATTTTTGATACGTTTAAGCAATTTTCATATCTATTGCTTGATGTAGACAAGGATTCTGTGTAAGGATTAGTAAGGTTCACCTAAAAAGGAATTAAATTGAGCAATTATGTTTTGCTTTTTTTTTGGAAAGCAATACTATGGGCACTTTAGAAACAGGGAAAGCAACTTGCTCTCCAGCTGTTGCTGAACTTCTGCCAACATCATTTGCCACCAACTGCTTGTTGGGATATTCAGTACAGCTGATGAGCCAGAGATTCTCTAAGAATGCATAAGGCATCTACCTCAGGGTTAATGGCTTCGTCCCTGTGTCTCCTAC
The DNA here is from genome assembly GCA_011038615.1 of Limnodynastes dumerilii. Classification (NCBI taxonomy): domain Eukaryota; kingdom Metazoa; phylum Chordata; class Amphibia; order Anura; family Limnodynastidae; genus Limnodynastes; species Limnodynastes dumerilii. Next base: position 907,883 of record WWET01000077.1, on the reverse strand, counting down.
CTTCTACTTGCTTAAATTGCACTTTATTTATAACCTGTGTAATCCCCCAATCTTGCTTATAGTTTCTGTCACTCCCATTAAGTTCAAGCAATAACAAAAGAATCTCGGGTTATTCAGCAATACAGAAAGAGTATATATGCTTATTCATTAAAAGGGATCTATATATGATAATACTATATGACGTTTAAGTGTGTATGGTCCTGATCCAGACCTATGCCTGCCGCCGTAGGTATGGCGGGTGTATGCGTTAGATCGGCTGTGTAGCCGATCTGCGCATGCGTTGGGCAGATGTTGCCTGGCATAGATAGTGAATTTCTTTAGTCTAAATCAGGCGTCCGTAACTACGCTGTAGTTACGGACGCAGGGGCGTTCCTAAGTTACGGCATCCGTAACTATGCTGTAGTTAGGGACAGTAGGTGGGGGGAAGCAGGCTAATGAGGCAGGGAGGGCGGGTTTGGCCATTTACGCTCCTGTGCCCAGCGTAATTACACACTGTTACGTCTGCTGAAGTTAGGGTAGCCTTCAGCCGGCATAACAGTGTGTAATTACGCCGGGCACAGAGGGAGTGTTGGGGGGGAGTGAATGCCGATACGCTGTGCGTTAGTACGGCGTAGGTCTGGATCAGGCCCTATGTTATTAACAAAGTTAAAGAGCAATATAGCTTGTACTGATTATTGGACAAGACTAGCCATTCAATACAACTGAGTGAAATAACATGGGACCAAATACTAAGATTCAATTCTTAAGCATTTGGATCAGCGAACGAATGTGCAGATTCACAGGGTGGGGATATCCATGTATCCGTATAATTGTGCCACTAACCACTCCCCTCATACAAGTGTATTTCCTTAAGTTAACTGTTCTGACTCCTGCAATTGTAATACGGCAGTGCTTCTGTAGTTTGGATTGGTACACAAAGCATCAGCACACTTATACTGTGCAGTGTGATATAAATCATGTCATTAATCATCACAGCCAGGCCTCCCTCTCAGATGTGCCATTTTACTTAAGACTGGATAGAACAGATTGCATTTTGATTGGGTCTCATAAATGTGTGCGCATGTGCAGAGAGCAGTAATGGACAGAATCAGATCCAAACTCATAGAAATAAGGAACATTTGGTAACCGTGGATCCAGTCCATTAAAATAAAATAAAGTTAAATGACGTTTTTGTAAGCAAAACCAAACCGTACAGGGCCTGGATGGAAAATGATTGCTATGGAACTACATACAGGTTGTCAACCTACTCACCAATAGTCACAAAGCATAGCCCTATTTTCTACAAACGTCAGTGGATTCTCACCAATAAGCTGAGCTTCCTGATTTAAGAAAATGGATTCAAAAGGGGTCTGATGGTTCAGTCACATTTAGACAGGATAGTCTTAAAGACTTTTTAATAACATCACGGCCCCAGCAATATCTGTGAACCTGGGATATTGCAGTGTCAACAGATCAACCCAATGCAGGGTTTACCTGGGAAATTTCAGGACCCAAATCTGCCCTGGCAACATCAAACTGTGTAATTTGTTTACTATTGCCCTAGCAACACTTGTTGCAATAGTAAACTGATAACACCAATCAAATGCTTTCTGTGTGACCCGGTTTGAAAAACCTAGGCTGCACCTTTCTCACTGCAGGCTACCTGGCAATAACTCTGCTTTTGACCCGTGTTCAATTTACGGGTCATAGTTATTATTGTTTATTTAAAAGGAGCGCCGTACAAAATACAGTACACACATACAGGACAGGGATGGACAGCATAGTACACAACAAAATACAATATAATAATAAAATATCACAAAAATAAAATGAAGCGTGCACAGACAGCAAGGCAGAATGCGAGATGTCAAGCTTGGCAGATCAGGGAGGAGGGGAGAAAGCGCAGTGAGAGGTTGAGAGGCACCAGGTGGGGATGGGGTAAAAGGGTAGTAGAGGGCGAAAAGAGGGTATGAAGTGAGTGGGGAGTGGTGGAGGAGGGACCAACACTAGGATGGAAGGCCCTGCTCACATGAGCTAACACACTAAGTGGGAGGGTTGAACTTACAGTAGACACAAGGAGGGGAAAGGAAGTGTACTGATGGTGTGAGCAGAGGAGAGGGGGAGGTCATTCCAGTGCAGAGGCGCAGCGCAGGAGAAGTCCTGAACACAGAGAGGTGATGTGGTGATCAGTAGGGAGGTCAGACAGCGGTGGTTAGCAGAATGGCGAGGGCGGGAAGGAGTATACATGGAGATGCGGGAAGAGAGGTAGGGAGCAGCGGATGAGGAGATGGCCTTAAAGGTAAGGGTGAGGAGTTTAAAGATCTAAAGCGGACAGGAAGCCAGTGGAGGGTTTCACATTAGGGAGAGACCCGGGTACAGGCAGTGGGACCATTTCACACTGCGCCTCAACCCTGGGTCGTCTGGGCTTGCCCTGGCAATAACCCCTGTTTTTGGTGCAATGTGAAAGGGGTATAATTAAGATTGGAGATTTAGGACCGGATTCACACATAAGAAGCTGCTGCTTGTTAGGTGAGTATTTTAAAAAATGAAAGTACTGCACATGCATAGTCATAGAGACTTCACAATCTCTGTAGTACTTAGGTACAGACTTCAACTACGCACAGTCTTTAAAGATCGCACATAGTTTTTTAAGAAAGAAGAGGCATGTCAGTGCAGCCTTGGGACAATTTCAAGAAGAGCCAGGGAGGGCAAGGTGAAAAAACCTCAGTGCATATTTTTCTTCTTAAGAAGGAAAATATGCACAAGAAGTTGAAGAAGCCCTATGGTACTCTTAAGTGCCTTAGGTACTTTATAAATGAGGGAGTGGTGTGGGATTGAGTTTAAACTTAAACCTTAATGCATTCAGAAGTGTGAATCAGGCCCTTAGAGTGGATAGTTGGTATTGTTCAATATATCTGAATTTCTAAATTGAGACCTTTGAGTAGTGTATACTAAGATAGTGGTCAGCAGATACCTTTGTTTTCCTCTATCTTTTAAGGCCTTTTGGTAAACTTTGATGTTTAAAAGGCTGACTGTAAAAAATATTTCAGCATAATTGCATCACTGTCAGTAAGTATGCCTTGACTGATGATGGTATCAGTGAAGCAGTGTTCCACACATTCTTCGTTTGCAAAAACAAAAATGGGCAGTAGATTGGAGGACAATTATTACTTACAGATATATTATCTGATGTTTTTATTAACGGATCTATTTAGAAAGGAGAGAGAATATGGTAATACAAAGAAAACTGCTGTTTCCCCTCTCTAATTCCTGGCATTTACCAAAGTCCCAATATCATAGATATGACTGATTCTCCAATGCTGGGCTCACCTTCTCAAACCCCTCTGTAACAAAAGTTCTTCACTTGTTTTCAATCAGGATTACCATCTCATGAAAGGGTTTACCTGTCTACAGCGGTTACAGTCACTACAGCGATGGTCATTATATTGATAATGATACATTCGACACCATAAGATTGGTTACATCACTGGTTGATATTTATTCAAATCGAGCTCTATGTTTGGTATGGTACCCCTTCATAATGTCGACATAAATCGTGTCAGGTTTTGAAGCGGTTACAGAAACCATGGCGACAATCACAATATTGACCATGATACAACCAACACCATAAGATCAGGTGTGTTATTGGTCGATAATTATGAAAATCAAAAAGTATTATGTTGGCAAGGCTTCCTTGCCAACAGCTAAACTTTTGGCATGGTATCCCTTCATAAAGGCCACATAAACATTTGTCAGCCCTAATGTTTTCCATAAGACCAGCCCTCTCCCCACATCCAGTCACTGCCATAATACATTTCAGATATTCCTTGAGTATTAGTGTTTTTTCTGAATCTGTCCATAATTTTATGTAAAAAAAACAATTATCTAAAAAACAAAAAATTTGCAACAAGTGTGAAGTGCAAATCTAGCCACCAATCCTGTCTTGTGAAATCTAATGTCTGTTAGGTAGTTATGGTTTTGCTTTCAATATTAATATGTTAAATTTTTTGAGAGTATTTTTTTATTCAATAGTGTATCACAGATTCATTCCTCAGACTCCTCAATTAGTTCATTGTGCATAGCTTCTGAAATTACTATCAGTACATATTCATGTAATAAGTGTACCAAATGAAATCGGTGCCATATTAAAATAATATTCTAATAGATTATTTCAAAGTGAAAGAGTGATCTTAGATCTTAGCACATGGACTTATGGTTTACACAAAGTGATAGTCTACCCATTCTAAGCAACCAGATTGTAGATAGCAGATTGTAGTGATTACTCCTACCCCTTGTAGGCAGGGGCAGAGTAAGGCATTGCGGGCCCCATGGTAAATTTCCAAAGGGTCCAAATATAAATGCGCCCTCTCATCTTCTCCCCTCTATGGAGATGCATGTAACGTGCATGCACAGAAGTGGCCACCATTATCCTTTAAGAGTGATGAGAACAGCAGACAATGTAACTACAGTGGGTAGGAAGGGGTATGGCCATCTCAGGGCAAGCACCTTTTCTGGGCCCTGTAGCAGCCGTTCCCATTGCAGTTATGCCACTGTTTCCTGGTTATCCGTATATATGTGAATGGGTCATTGTATGCTGTAATATTAAATCTGGTCCCATAATGACTATATAGAGAGATTTTGGAATTTATGTAATTTAAATTTCCTGGCACACAGCACAGTGTCCTCTGTGATAAAAAAAAAATGGTGATATCTATAAGTTGTATAGCTGTGGTATATTTGGCTAAACTGTATGAGCTAATTAGGCTTCCTGGTGAATGCTATCACTGGTACTGACCGTTAATACCACCAACAAGAAAGGTACTTATTTTGGGGTTGTTTTTGTCTGATTTAAGGCCTTTAATAAATAGAGCTCTTTGTGAATGGAAGTAATAATATTATCAACTTTTATTTTTGTATATAAGGAAAAGACAGAGTGCTGATCATATAGTCAATATATTTATTAATGGTTTGGATGAGCCAGGTGGCCTAGGATCGTATTGATCGCAGTAAACATATATCCTTGTGTGTGCACAAAAGATCAAGTTGTCCTCCAAATACCAATTATCGCTTTAGGTGACGTCACCTTATCTATGTGCACGGACTGAGCTATTATTCAAATTATTACTCAAGAGAATACTAGCTGTTAACCTATCTCAATTGTGGTAACTTGTTACATTGATATACAAATGTTAATATATGTTTTATCTGTGGAGGAGATTTATACATCATTTTTCTGAGAATTCGATATTTAATAATATTTTTAATGTATTAATAAATATATTGACTATATGATCAGCACTCTGTCTTTTCCTTATATTCTTTTAACCCACATGGAGAATTGACTCTCTCCTCAGAGCTGCAACATTATCAATATATCGACTCATTATTATTTTGTTTTCACCTTCCAAGCGCCTCTATATTTGAGAATTTTTATTCTCATCACATAGCTATTTACTTTTATTTTTGTAGTTGTACACAGAATCTAACAGTTTCTATGTAATCAGTAAGTCTTATACATTTGTTAAATTCAATCACATTAATTTATTTATTTGTTCATTCAGTCACCAATAATATATTGTTTTCCCTTTAAAAGTACATTCCTACAATAAGTGTTGTGCGTATTATATCGATACTGAAGCTCATTGGTGGCACTATATATATATATATATATATATATATAATATGTTTTCATTAGACATTCAGCTAAGAAGCTCCTCGGTGGACATGTGATGGTAGAGACATCCTCTATGCTTACTATATCCAATACTAGGGGTTGATCCAGTGTTTGAGGAGGCAAAGCCATGTTGTACAGTAAGGGGTGTCAATACTTATATTTTATTCTCTTACATGCAGGGAAAATACTAATTTTGCACATAGAACTCAAATACGTCATAGCTTTATGTTTATTCTATAACGGAGAGCTGAACTAAGAAACTTCACCTTTTAGTTCTAATTCTGCTTTCACAATGTAAATCCCCCCCCCCTGCAGTTCAACATGGTATTGCTCAGGTCTACACGTGTAAGTGCAGCTCTGGATCAGCCACTTAGGGGCAGATTTAATTGAGCACAATGTACCATATTCAGATCCTTACATGCTTTCCATATGTGCGGGGGTCTTTTATTCTGCACGGAAGAGGGGTGAGAACCCCGCTGTCACTCCATACCCCCTACCTTTAGTTTACCGCAAGGATCTGCATCCGTATGATTGCAGATACATGTGGATAATTCTTATGCTTCCCAGTTTGCCTAATTAGCATGGAAATCCCTGCCTCTGGTGTGGGGGTTTGCCTTGCAAAAGGCAAAATCCACCTTGTCGGACGGATCGTCGAACTCTGTTCCGCCCTCATGGAGAACCGTTGCGTAAGCATGCATCTGGCGCAAGCATCTTAGACGGTTATATTTTTAAGGGAGTAGCATAAAACTTAGCAAACTTAGTCGTTGTAGCAGCTTGATTTAAATCCCTAAGGGAAAAAGGAACAACCTTATGTATGTTCCTATGTGATAACTGTCGCAGGTTACATAATTAAAATGCCAACATTCATAAAGGAGACAATACTAGATTGAAAGTTGTAATGTAATCTCGACATGAATCAGTTAGACAGACATTGGTCATCAACTCAACAATTACAATGACAACACCCTATGATGTAAACTAGACAATAAATATTTAGATACTATCAAAAACTCAACAGTTTTAACAACAACAAATGATCTTCAGCAGAATACAATATCATAATGAATGAATGACAACATCACATTCAATATGACTTTTGTACCCTGTTGGTATTCTGTTGGCGCTCACATAAACATTGGAAAGCTGATTACTGCCATTCAGTATCACACTTTTCTTATGTAAACACGGTGAAATATGTGTTCCAAAAAATGAAAGTAATCTCATTTTAGGAAGTTATACTCTTAGAGGGGGATCCAGCTTTAAATCAATAGCCTTAACTACTTTGAAACTTTACTTAGTAGAAGATCATTAGCATGAAAACGACAGGTCGCGAAAACGGCAGGTCATTACACTCCCTCGGTTCATCCGCCTTGTGCCAAATATTAATAAGTTAGATCTTTCTCTTGTACCCAGGATGTGGCTATTTGTAATTCTCACAAGAGGAAGGAAGGTACAAACAGCCTTGTTATTTTCTGATAACTAATGAATTGTAAGACATAACACTTGAATATTCCATTAGCTGAACTCTGGTAAATAGCATCCACAAACTAATGCATTTTAATTAAAATCAGAGCAGTTAAACATAAGAGTGAGGAATAATTGTGCATTCTCAATTACAGAAAATTGAAAGCACAATCCATTCATTTGTTTTCTCCCCATGTCTTTGAAAATATATATATTTTTTTTTTATCTTTTGATGGTCAAATGGTATACCATCCTACAGTGAAATCTGGAAAGGCTAAATTTCTCTTCCCTGGCTGCTACTGATGTGCAAGATTATTTATATGAAATTTCTTTTTCTAGTAGAACTGAAGAGATAAGATGCAACAGGAAAGTCAGTACGTCTGCATCTTAAATTATAATACAGGATAAAATGTCTATGTGAAAAAAATGTAATGGCTTTAAACATGTACCTATATTGTTGTGTCATTCATCAAAAGAAGAGCCAGAAATTCGACTCTGTGCCATCATGCTTCACGGGAATAACGGTGTCAAATTGTTACCCTTCTGTACAAAGCTAAATGAATGAAACCCAGCAGAAAAGCTTAACATGCTTTGTCATAAAGCAATAAACAAGAAATTCAATTGACCGCTTTGTGTTGTTTTTACAGTGCCAGAAAATGTATTATTAATATTATTTCTGTGAATGTGAATTGTGTGAGTGACAGTTGTATATGGCTTGGTGTTTAGTTGACTTATCTACATATAGCAGGAAAGTAAAATATGAAGTTGTGCACAGTGGCCTGGATCTAGAGTGAAGTAAGGTAGCCAACTTACACATCGGAATGCAGCCGGCTGAAGTCGCTTCATGACGGTTGGGTGGGCCCATTCGCCGTGCATATGAGATAGGCATGGTGAGTAGGATACGGAATGGCAATAGTACAGTAATTAGGCACTTCAAAGCCATTGGGCCTGATTCAGAGATCTGTCGGCGATGGGATCGCAAATATACGCATCTAAGTGGCAGGTCGGAGCAGCTTACATCCCACTGAATAAACAGTCACTCCCCTTGCAAACAGCGGCCGGACCTAAAGTTAGACCTGCATTGACTTGCCCTATCTGGCCGCACTCTGCACTTAGCCCTATCTGGCCGCACTCACTTCTGACCTTATGTGCAATAGTTGCGTATATTTAGGGTCCTAAGTCTGTAAGCACGCCCACTTTCCCTCATCTCAATGCCTCCCCCCGCCCATTTCTATGCAAATCCTTCGGTTCGTAGATTTCCGCTGGATTTAGGATTGCAATTGTTCCCGACCAATTCACAAGTCCGACCTTAAGGCATTTCCGACCCTATCTTCAACGTAGACGGCGTTGCACTATAATTACGCATGCGCAGTTGAAGCAAAATCGATCCGACCCTAAATATACGCACCTAACTATCGTTAATATCGGATCTCTGAAGCAGGCCCATTATGTGCAATTACGTACAGTACATTGGCCTTCCACATGCAGAGATTTAAGAAAGGGGTCTGCATGCAGAAGGTCTGCACGTGCAAGGGTATGTAGGAAGTGTGATCTCCCCTGACATGTATAGAATTCTGGATCTCAAATTCTGTATCGCAGAGGCTAATGTACAGAATATACTCATAGCTCATGATCGCTCCAGTATTAGGAATGTATTTATCAGGCCATAAAATTGTTGCATATTTATTGTTAGATATGTCCTTGTTCTTATTGTAAAAATAATAATTGAGCATTAGTCAAAAATTTGTCAAAAATAATAATATACAACACAGTATGCAGTATTCCGGTATAATAGTAATATTTATGGAAAAGGAAATCAATATAAAAGCATACACTGAATCAGATTCTAAACAAGTCTCTAACCCAAACTGTAGAATCTGCTTTGGGCTTCTGTCAAATGGATGTGTGTTTATATTGCATCAAGAATATACACTATTTGGGTATTACTTATCAGCGTTTTAAGATGTCACCAGAGAAATATTTCTTGACAATTAAAAGTTACTGATAAAAGTAACATTTTCAATATAACACATTTTTTGATATAACTGAAATTTTATAAAATGCAAAACTGTATTTTATTTAAAATCAAAATTTTCTGCAGCAGTCAGAATGGAAGTGTCAATTAAACACTGATAGAAGACCTTGACATGACATGATATAAGCGAATGGTTTAAGTACTATTAGCTAATAAGATGTGGCTAGACAGTGCTGCTGACAGTTACACATAGTCATAAATGGTTATCATTGAACTTGCCCACCTTACAAAAGATGTTCATCACAGCATAATTAGGCCATTATCCGATCGGTATGGTGATTCTTATATAAGAAATGTTGCATAAAATATACACCACATTTATTCAAGGACAATTTAAATATGTACCGGTATATTAAAGATCAGGATGAACAGCCATGAAAACCTGGTAGGAAACATGCAGACTCAAGTGTCATTGAGAATAAGTGTCAGTGTTCATTGAGAACCATTTATAAAAGCCCTTAGCTTAGTTTAATTTGGGCCTGGCTTATCACAGTGGGGACAACAGATTAGTCTATTCTTTTTTTTACCACCTTGTGTGTTAAAAACAAATATGCCAATTAAAACCATTAATTGCATTTTTCTTAGAAATTGGTCTTGTAATGGATTCCCCTTGAGAAATATTTTAATAGAAAACCGTTTCTTAATTTAATATTATAATGGTAAAGCTTTATATTAATGAGCAGACTCCAATTAGAAATACAACTATAGTTTTCTCAGATTTTGCCTTTATTTTTCCTTTTTGACATTCATAGAGGCAAATTCAACTGACCGCGATTACAGGAATAGCGCAAAGCGCGCCTATTCCCATCTATTACGGTAGCTGAACATCATTTAAATTTTATCTTGCACCTGAATTCATGCACTGTCTCTCTTTTATTTTTTTGGTAGGATGCTTATCCTGAGTAAAGCTGCTATCTGGTTGTTCCTACTGATCTATCATAGACTTCTTCAAAAATAGACGCAGCCTAAGCTTATATTCTGTGCATGTGCAAATCTCCTGCACGCATGCAGAGAAGAGGAAAAGACTGTAATATCATTTTATCAAAAAGATACCATAGTCACACAATTAGGTGCCCTTGTAAGAAGAGAATATCTATTGCAGACCCTACATACAAACACTATTTTTGCAAGTTGTGATAATTTCAGACTTAACTTACATATATGATGAATATTTAAACAGATAAATTGAACCTAAAGATCAAGAAAGTACTACTGTAACAACTCCTATTAGATGCATATGTGTGCCTAAAATGATGCAAGCTATAAGTGTACTATAGTAAAATAAGATGGATAGAAAAACAACACCAGAATTTAAAATTTACCATTAATTTCATAATAAATGACCAGTTGCAAAATATAAAAATAAGAGGAAATCGGGTGGAAAGGGGAGTCAAATTCATTTTATTCTTTGCATGCAGAAATAATACTTTGCTTTAGCTTATTGTGCACAAATACTGACCAGCTTTATTTTTAAACTGGTATTTAGATTTGGGCTGGGAATCATCACCGCTCAACTCTGTTACCGTATACATGGTTTTGTCAATGTGTAATGCTGAGCACCCACTTGCAGGATTTCCCCAGCTCCCATCAAAACCATTAGAAAAGCCATGGACAGCCATGTATCCTGTAGCGTGTACACTCTGCTCGAACCTCAGGAAGATCATCTAACTGCTGCTGTGCAATCCTACAGGTTTGCCGTATAGTCGGTCATATTTGCTGTGCAAACTGATCGATACTTTTATCAGACGTCAGTGTCCTGGACTGTTTAGTCTACGTTCCATAAAATCAGTTTAGCATCCATACTATACAGCTACCGGGCCGATCAGCTGGATTTTGACTGGTAAGCCTGATAACTGTATAGTGTGTATCCAGCCTAAATTTCCATCTGATTTCCTATTATTTTCAAATTCTGGATATGTTCTGATACTTATTACCCGAAAATAAATATTAAAGAGATAACGCAATCAATGATTTTATTACCCTAGCCAATTAAATCAGACATTATTTATTTACAGTTGGTTGTAAGTTCTAGTTAAAAAAAACACACATTAAGAAAACACCAGGATTTTCCCTCCTACTGGAGATGGAATGTTGGATCATCATTGCTCTTTCGGCACTGAGTTCATTAGCAAAGATTTCCATAGTCTTGTCAGGTAAGTTGCTCTAAAAATGTCTGTACTGCTGCCTTTATGTACCTGAAGATGAAAAGACCTTTCTTCTGACTTCTCAGAATGGCCTTGTAGAAGTTGTAATGCACGGATGATTAAAAAAAAGGCTTGTCATATCTATGTGAAGTAAATAAAGTAATGCAAAGTAAATTGAAGCGAGTTCAACGGTGTCACAGTTTTCCTGTTTCAGTAACTAAAGCGCATCTACGTGAGTAGGAGTTAATTATGTGTCCCAATCTTTTAAATTGTGGAAACAGTTGCTAAAAATATAATTAGAATTATTTAAATTCGTTAACAGCAGTAAACTAAAACACAAATCAGGATTTAATGTCATCCAGTGCATCATTACATGTAATTAACATCCACCATATGAAAAATATTTATATACATTTTGTGTAGTTGATGCTAATTTAATTTATGTACTAAGCAAGTCTAATTAAAGTTACATATTGTGTACAGATAGCACAATCTAGAAAGAGGTAATAATTAAAAATAAGATGCAGTATTGATTTTGTGAGATAATTAGCACAGACGACTTTAATGAATGTGTATCAGGGGAGAATGATCAAATATACTGCAAGCAATATCAAAAGTTTAAAGAGAGGGATCATTGTGTTTCCAATTCAATGGACATGCAAGCAGTAGTATAGTATAGAAGCATGAACAACAATCCCTGAGACTTTCCCTAAATAGAAATTTTAAGGAAAGGGCCACAATCAAGAAGCTCTTTATTTTCAAGAAGACACTGAAAAGACATAGCAGAAAGTCCTGTGGTCTCAATAATTATTATTTATTAACAGGTTTTTATATAGCGCCCACAGATTACATAGCGCTAAAATTAAACTGAAATAGAAAAAGCTATAACTGGTATGTGTACACACTACACACCAGTAAGTCACACCACACAAGAGTCCAATATTGTGTGAGCTCTCATTACCCACATACATATAGCTGTTACAACCAGTACCACTAAACGGCGCGGAGCCTATCCAGGAGTCAGGTGTTCACTAGATCCCCTAATGGTGGGGATAGTCTGGGCTGCAGACTCCTGGAGGTCATGGCCCCTGGCTGCAATATGTCGATATCGGCAGAAGGACTACTGCAACTACCAGCAACGGGAACAAGGAGAAAGGGTAGGTGAGAGGAGACTCACACAAAGGTGGGAGCACACTACCCAGAGGATTGTGGACAGGAGAAAACACAATGCACAGGGAGGCGGTAAACCACAGAGACAGAGACAAACAGGACTAACAAGGGCAAGTAAACTATCCGGCTCACACACTCTCAACCACAAAGGCAAAATACAATTGCCAACCAGGGAAGGCAAAGGAGAGGGAGACACTGGGAACAGATAGGAACAGAAGGGCACACAATAATCAATGAATATAGAACCAATGCAAAGAGAAGCAAAGAGAAAGATAAAGAGTAGGCACAGACAGACAAGCTGGAGCTATAACCGGCAAAGAGGAGTGTGTTGGTGGCGCTTAAATAGAGGCAAATAACCTCTGATGGGATCACTCTAAATCTGGGACGCCATTGGAGTTGTCCTGGAAACAGCCAGGATGCCTGGAGAGTGAGGAGAGCATGCGCTTGCCTGCCCGACCTACACCGCTCTCCACATGACCAATTTCACGCTCCTATGACGATATGCACATCCGAGACACCAGGGAAGGGAAGATGGCCGGCGCCATGAGGTAAGGAAAGTTTACATGCTGCCCTGTCGGCATGTTACAATAGCATACATACTTCAGAACTGTGAGCTACTTTAACTCTGTACGAACTGAGACTATATGCAATATTCATTGCCGTTATCACCGCGCTCTATTCATAGAATCTCTCTTTTTCAAGTAAACTATCAGGCTCACACACTCTCAACCACAAAGGCAAAATACAATTGCCAACCAGGGAAGGCAAAGGAGAGAGAGACACTGGGAACAGATAGGAACAGAAGGGCCCTCAATAATCAATGAATATAAAAGCAATGCAAAGAGAATCAAAGAGAAAGATAAAGAGTAGGCAGAGACAGACAAGCTGGAGCTATAACCGGCAAAGAGGAGTGTGTTGGTGACGCTTAAATAGAGGCAAATAACCTCTGATGGGATCACTAAAATCAGGGATGCCATTGGAGTTGTCCTGGCAACAGCCAAGACGCCTGGAGAGTGAGGAGAGCATGCACTTGCCTGCCCAACCTACACCGCTCTCCACATGACCAATTTGTATACCGTTATGCTCCTGTGATGATATACACATCCGAGACACCAGGGAAGGGAAGATGGCCGGCGCCATGAGGTAAGGAAAGTTTACATGCCGCCCTGTCGGCATGTTACAATAGCATACATTGACATGGATATTGGTGATATAAATATTGGGGGGGGGTTCAACTGGGTCTTGTATAAAATGTGGACAGTAAAAATGTCAACAGTTGAGTATTATGTTAGTATTTGTTTGTACAGTCTGTAAACTCAATGTAATGCGTACAGTTTATAAACAAAACTTCAGAAATGTAATAATATATATGTAATACTAACATAATGCTCAATTGCTGACATTTTGACTTGTCAACAATTTGACCTGTCGACATTTTGATTTTCGATATAATAACCGGATACCTCAGCCACTCCTCACATAGTTGACTCCTATCAGAGAACCAGACAAATTTGTCAGCATTCCTGAGTTGCAAACCACTTTGTCAAAGTCCCACAGATCTCTAAGCCCTGGTTCCTGACAATTTTACTATACCTGTGAGCCTAAATGTTAATACCACTTTTATTATGCTAGTAGCTCCCCACTTATGGTTAATAAGTGTAGTTATGGTAAATCCCTAGATTTACCCCAAAAATATTTGCTGCAACCACACTCTGTATTATGGCCAACATGAGCCTAAAAGTGCAGTTATACCACACTTAACAGGAATTACCACCTCACTTATTCTTACTACCCTTATGATTTACAGTAGCCAAAAGCAGTCAAACTTCTTCAGAGACTAAAGTTCAGAGCATATATGAGCAGGCAAATGAAACAACAGTTTATTTTACAAAAACAGTACAGTGCTTATTACACAAATAGATTTAACAATGCAAGGTTACAAAACTAAAATTAGAAAAAGAACACATACAAAGCTATTTCAAATAAAATAATAAATAAATTTAAAATAAAAGGAGAAAAACAGAAATAATCAGTTGTAGAGATTACTGTACATTCTGGCTAGGGGCATAGCAGAAGCTTTGGTAAACTGGAACTTACATAGAACAACCCTGAGCTCTAGGCTCATCACAAATTTAAAGGCAGTATTATCTCAATCTCCTCCTCACCAATAATGAGAGTGTGATTGGGTAATAAGGGCTGTGACCACATTATGGGCTAGTCCAAGATTCTGAAAACAAAACTGCAATTAGAAAAAGAACACATACAAAGCTATTTAAAATAAAATAATAAATAAATAAATTTAAAATAAAAGGAGAAAAATAGAAATAATCTGTTGTAGAGATTACTGTACATTCTGGCTAGTCCAAGATTTTGAAAAGTGCCTGTGTCTGGGCAGACCAAGATGGCTGCTTTTATGCAAACTTGTTATTAATACTGTGTAAAACCAGGCCAAGGACATGCTTAGTGTGAGCAGAGGGTACATGATACTAACATTATGCAATGCTAGCTTATACTACGCATATGTGGAATGTAGACATTAGTTAAATAAATTGTACCAATTAACTTTCTTAAAACATGATTGTAATCTAATAAGTTAGGGAGATCCAGCTCCGTTGTTGTTGTTGGGGTATATAGGACTTAGCACAAGGTCAGCTCCCCAGCCTCGTATGGGGCTGACTGCAGACGTGCTCGCTGATCTTCCCAGCTCAACAACAATTCAGATAGGGGCTCCTGGAAAATCTGTTGATCATTATCAAGTAATAACTACCAAGCCGAAGATAAGTATTAATTATGTGCTTTGCTTATTTCTTGATTCAACTCCTGATATTTAAGGAACCCTCAAGTTCCACTGGAAACACTGCCCATCTGATTTTAATAGCTTATTTTATGTATCCCGATTCCTCACTCTGAGTAGATGTGTCACAGATAGTAAGATAATATTGATATTCTTGGCATTATTAGCTACAGCTGGCTACAAAACATCATATAGATGACATGTATAGAAAGCTAGTTACTTCATAATAACATTTCCCAGAGTGATACAGCCTTCCAAATTGCAAGTATTATAGATGGGTCCACAGTTATAAGAAATATAAAAGGTTTTATTTTGAAGTTTCACTAGATGTGAGAGTGCCAATGCAAATAGAGTATCACCTAGGTGTGGACAAACAATATATTTTATTGAAGATTTGATGTATGAAATATTGGACATTTGAGATATTACTCATACCTGTTCCTGACACATATGATAGTATGTCAGGTCAATTATGACCATTCTTTTTAGTGGCAGGGACTTTCAAACTTGTAAAAAAGTTAAAAACCATTAATGGTGCATATTACAGGCAAATCATGGATAAAAGGGGCATCTGATCTCATCTCTGAGTTGACATTTATGTAGGAATTGGCATTGTATATAACCACAGATAAGTGAGTGCAATTTGCTCACTGGTCCAAACGTGCCAATTTCTGGTAAAATTGTAGTAGAAAATGCAAGCTCCTGTTTACATCATTCTACAAAAAATACTGTATCTATTAGCAGAGTCATCATTACCTTTTCCCTGTTGCCAGGATTGTCAGTGTGTAGGTCTAGGTCCTAGTGCTATGGAGACCCAAACCAGAGGAGACAATAAAAAAAGAAGGGGTTCAACTCATTTACTGAAATCTCATCCCTCTATTGCCATTTGCAAAGGCTACATGTCATGGTGTCTTCATTACACCGCGATGAAATCTACCTTGTAGACAATAAATAACTACTCTGAAGAAAGTATCTTGCCCCTTATCCCATTTGTAGTGCTTAATGTTCCCAGATTACAGCTATGACTAATATATGCCTGATATAAGTGCAGCAAGTGAATAGGATAACCTATTACCATAATGAATCTGAAAGAAGCACAGTATGCTATAATAATGTCAATAGGTAGGTATGACAACTACTAATGTAGATCCCAGTGGGTTATCAACATAAACACTTAGCTACCTCCATTTCAAACTAAAATCCACTACTCAAGGTGAGAAAAATGTAACATGAACTAAGAGGCTTGACAGGCACAAGTAGAATAATTACAGAGAGCAGTCTTTCCTGCAATAAAATACAGCACTGTTACATTAAGGTTTTCTGGAATTGTATCTGCAATTGCTCTATAGAGATGCAAACCTATAAAAATGAAATGAGTGATAATACTATCAAGGCCAGACATTACACTTTAGTTGTTGCTTAACTACAAATCTCATAAAGGCCATCCAGCCAGGAAAACCTGTGACTATCAGCGTGGGCTGATATGACGTTAGTTGCTGGGGGCACCTCTGCCAAAATCTGCACACATTTTAACAAAGAAGAAAAAGTATCCCTCTTAGCTGCACCGATTCTATATTATGAAAAAATAGGGATATTAAAAGATCAATACTTTATTAGAGATATGGTATAACATATAATTAAAGGGACCCTTAGTAACAGCAAAATATATATAAAAAAATAGAGTGAAAAAGTAAAGAAAAGTAGCTTTTAAACTCCTGCTAGTTCGTATTTACTTTAAAAAAACAAACAAACAAAACATTAATCTTGAGTTATAAAAATGCTTATTTACACAAATAAGAAAAAGTATCCCTTTAAGGTGCATTGTTCCTATATTAAGAAAAAATAGATTTGATATCTTTTTATTAGAGATATAGTTTAAAATATCATTAATGGGACCCTTAGTAACAGCGTAATATTAAAAGAACAGAGTGAAAAAGTAAAGAAAAGTGTTCTATAAAAGTTTTTTGATAACATATTTCAGGGGGTCGGATATTATGTATATATTTAAAACACTAATGGTATATGTATCTTTAAGTAATCCCAAGAGGACATTTCATTACCCCTTTTGCTGTGTTAGCTCTCCGGGAATTGGATATTCCAATACTAGTTTCTGGACAGACTGCTTATATTCCCCTCAGGTGGGCAGACAAGCAGCCTTGCCCTGACAAAGCCGCAATCAGTGAAATGCGCGTTGGCACTTGCTCTTCACTCCTCTGACAGATCATGTATTCTTAAATGTTGTAAAACTTGTTTTCAATCCTCCAATATGTAAATATGTATGCAATGTATCAATACATCTATCACTGAGATTATTTATGCACATGGCGCAGGATGGTTCTAAGTGTGTTCATTTCTATTTAAAAAACACTGCACGTGTTGATTAAGAGTTGCACTTCTTGCTGACTAAATATTTAAACATACTAGATCCCTAACGGTGGTCTCTTTGATATTTAATACACCGATGATACAAATAAACAAATGTTACCGTAACTCATGGATAATTGTGACATGGAAAGCAATAATTTCTATATATACACACTAAGGGGTAGATCCAGACATAAATACAAAAGCAAATTTGCGCACGCTGCATATACGTACTGCGCGCGGCAGATGTTACGCATCGTATCTCTGATTGTACGTAACTTGTGCGTAACTACGTACGAAGGGGCGTGTCATCCCTACACAAGCAGAAAATACACATTGTAGGTGGAGGGAGGCATGTAAATTGTGCAGTATGGGCTGGTTTAGGTAGTTACGTACGACAAGGCGATACGTACGACCGCAGGTACGCAAGGAAAAATGAAGGCAGGGTTTAGAACTCGTAAATCAGCTAAATGACATGCGTTCGAGGGGAGTGCATTATACTTATGTTTGCATGACTACGCTACGTGATTGTACTTAATGCTACATTACTGTTTCTATGGAGATATTTTTATTTGCCATTTATTGCATTGACTAATTATGAGACATATATGCTAAATTGCTATTTCAAGTCTAATGGTCTAATTACTACTTCTGTGGGGGTGTCTTTTTTTTGCTGTTTACTGCATGTGCTAATTAGGAGACATACTGGTATATGCTAAATGGTGGTCTCTTCATGTTCATATACTGAATGCTACAATTGAATATGCTGTCCATTGCTGATTATGAAACACATATGCTATTCAAGTATATTAGTCCTCTAGTGATGGTCTCTTTGGGCCTGATTCAGAGGCTGAAAATAAGATCTTAAAGTTACACCTGGGCAAAACCATGTTGATTTCAGGGGGAGTGAAGTTAATTTTATTCTATGCATGCAGGGAGAATGCTTTGCTTTTACTTATTGCACACAGATACCTGATCAGCTTCACTTTTAAACTGCTAATTAGACTTGAGCTGGGAAACATCACCTTTTAACTATAATACTGTTGCAACAAATGAAATTTGACTCCCCTGAAATCAACATGGTTTAGCCCAGGTGTAACTTTAAGTTCTTATTTTCAATCTCTGAATCAGGTCCCTTATGTATATATATGTGTATTGAATGCTACAATTAAACTGTTCCCTGCCCATATGCAAATGTGATTGAGAATCGATGATTATTTGGACATAGATATCAATGACCACACGCCTACTCATTTGGTATGGTTAACTACAGTGTAATCTGCTAAATGAGATACCTTTTCCGATACATAGATTGATGATTACATATATGTTTGTGGCTGTTACTATATAACATGGTCAACTAATAGCAGTTAGTTTTGGACTGTAAGTTCGCAACTAAATGACAAAACTATATACTGTATGTATTACTAATCAACACTATTTTTCAGCACATGACCATTCAAGATAATTAATGTTTATCAAGTAATCAAGAAATACCAGGAAGAGTTTAAAAGCTACTTGATTTTATAGAACATTTTTATTTACTATTTCAGTCTATTTTGCTGTTACTAAGGGTTCCTTTAATGATATTATAAACCATATATCTAATAAAGTATTAATCTTTTATTATCCCTATTTTTTTGTATAGAAGTTTATATAAAATTGCATATCTTTATCCCTGTGGGTTGCACAATTAAGACACTAAAAAGGGTTAACACTGAAAAAAAATATATATACGATTTATTTGTGATATAATGGATACAAAATAATAAATAAAAAAAATATATATATTGTTTATATTGGGCGGCACGCAAAACACAAGCATCTAAAATCTGCACACAGTAAGCAAAGTGAAGGGAGAAGAGGACAGAATGAAAAAGTTAAATCAAGGTTAAGAGGTGAACCTGTAGCTTATATAGGACATATAGGTTATATGCCTCTAAACAAAGCTTATTATTCCTGCTCAATTGTGTTTAAAAAAAATCCCCAGCTATAGGGCTCTCTATGTCCGATAAAAAAGCTTTCCTCAATCGTCCCAATTTATCCCCCCATAATAAACAGTTCTCCTTATAATAGTGCTCTGTACGATGTAGACCCTTATTATGGGAGGTCTTAATTTAAGCACAAGTAAGGAATCATTTATCATGGGATATAGATAGACTGTATGTTTATAATTTAGTCCCCTGTTTTGATGCAGGGACTGGGTGTTACTGCAAGTGTGCAGAGTTGCAGTATAAGTCATGGTTGCCTACTTTTGAAAAATAATTTCAGGGAGAAAAGTAAAAAGCATGGGGGCAATCCCTGCGTCCCCGTGGGGCGGTCCCTACATCGCCGGGGGCCGTCCCTACATCGCGGAGGCGGTCCCTGCGTCGCTGGGGGCGGTTCCTGCATCGCTGGGGGGCGGTTCCTGCATCGCTGGGGGGCGGTTCCTGCATTGCTGGGGGGCGGTCCATGGTTTGTGTATGGGTGTCCTGCAAAGTATCCAGCCCCCCCTCAGTATCTCCTATCATGTGCCTCCAAGCCCCCTCAGTATTCCCCATCATGTGCCTGTAGCTCCCCTCAGTATTTTCCACTATGTTTCTCCAGCCTCTCTCTTTTTTACTTACCTTTGTGTCCCACTTTCCTTCCTCCTCCGCGGCGCTCTTCTGACTTCTCACTTGCCGACTCTCCTAGCTCTGCAATGGCTGGCGTCTTTTTACTTTGCTTCTACATATATACAGTCCTACAGATACCGTACATATTCTCTACCCAAACATTACACCCCCACTGTGCCCACATAATATTACCATTACACTCAACCTCCACATGCTATAACCACACATTACTCCCACCCCGCATGCTATAACCTTACATTACCCCCACCTTCCATGCTATAACCTTACATTAACCCCCTTGCATACTATAATTACACATGAACCCCCCCGCATACTATAATTACACATGACCCCCCCACACACATACTATAATTCATTACCCCCACCTCGCATGCTATAACCTAACATTACCCCCACCTCACATACTATAACCTCACATACTATAACCTCACATACTATAACCTCACATACTATAACCTCACATACTATAACCTCACATACTATAACCTCACATACTATAACCTCACATACTATAACCTCACATACTATAACCTCACATACTATAACCTCACATACTATAACCTCACATACTATAACCTCACATACTATAACCTCACATACTATAACCTCACATACTATAACCTCACATACTATAACCTCACATACTATAACCTCACATACTATAACCTCACATACTATAACCTCACATACTATAACCTAACATTACCCCCCTCACATGCTATAACTACACTTTAACCCCAATAAGCTTTTATAAGTCTTACCTTGCTGTCTTCCCCTCTCTTCTTACTCACCCTACATCCCTACAGGACGCTGACGTCAGCGTCACGCAGCGGTACACAAACACAGGGTCCGGATCATTGTATCCAGGCTCTGTGTATGTGTTGCTATGGCAACACATACACAGTGCCCGGACCACTGCGTCCAGGCACTGTGTATGTATTGCCATAGCAACACATACACAGTACCCAGGTGCAGCGGTCTGGGCACTGTGTATGTGACATTACATTGTCCGGGAATAATACTATTCCCGAGAGACTCTGCCTGCAGCAGACAATGTTCTAGAGGGAGCTGGCAGTTACAGGGGTTAGTGGTAAGTTACTGACAAATGAGAGAGTCAGAGAGGAGAGAGAGTGAATGAGGGAAGGCATGAAACAAAGATTCAGTATAGGAGAAACACAGACAGAGCCAGCAAGATAGAGACAGCTGATACAGAGACAGCATCTGAGAGTCTGAAGGCAGATCAGTGTGTTTTAGAAACATGACTGGAGGAAACAAAGATATAGAGCAGAGGTATAAAGTACAGAGAAGGGGGTAAGCTTCTGACTGAAAGAGAGTGCAATATTGATACACAGAGATAGTCAGTGAAAAGTTATACAGAGTATACAGACAACAAGATCTGGGGAGAAAGCTAACTTAGTTCTAAATCTTTGTTGTGTGTTGGTTTTGCTTCTGGTTATGTATTTTTGCTCCTATAGCATTATTAACAAGGATAACATTCATTTTCAGTCATTACCAGTCAAATTGGACCACCACACAAGATTGAAGTTGTTTGGTACATGCTACTATATGTTGTCTGGCTAGAGACTAATATCTGAACTGCTTGCAAACACATCTATACTTAGACAAGAACAATTCCCAAAAGAAGGGCAAAAAGCAGCCACTCCTTTAATAAAATAAAGAGGTGGTAACCAGAAATATCTGATCAATGTTAGGGTTCAAAAACACAGTAACAGCCATTGTTGAAATGAATACACACTAAAACTTAACTTTTAATCTATATAATAAAAAGAATATTAAGGCAAAATATTCCAAATAATATATATTAAAAATACTGTTTCATGTTCAATGGTGTGGTGCAAACAAGGGGAAATAATCTCAGGCATACCCAAAAAAAAACCAATAACCATAAATCCCGATCACAAATATCAAGCGGACGGATAGACATTTATCTGCGATATAGCAGAATGTAAAATGTTCAATGGCAAGCAGGCAGTTAGTTACAATGACAATAGAAAGAATAAACAAAATGTATCAACTGACATATACAAGCATGAAGCGATACAGTGTAGGCATAGAATAACACATGCAGGGCTAATAGATACAGTATTATCACATAGAAGTATAAAACCCTCCCTAATACTGACACAAACAAATCTGTATTGGCAAAAGGTTCCTGCCACCCCACGACGGAGCTTCTCCCCACTGGGGGTTTATCTGTCCCTCCCTGAGACTAAAGTGTCAAAATAAACAAACAATCTGGATTCATATTATTCATACTGTGAAAACTCTAATTCTGTTTGTGCAGTTTAAAATTTCCTCCCCTTGAGATAGAGGGGCTAATCCAGAGTTTGGGAAAAAAGCAAAGATACTACTGTAGAACCAAGAAAGCCACGATAAACAGCAATAGAAAGCAAACTGTGATACGTGATCAGAGATGAGAGGTGAAGACTCCTAGTTCATTTCTTTGTTTTTCCCAAGAGGTCAGCTGGAGTAACATCAAGAAGCAGCAGGCTTTTATACACAGGAATCCCAGAGAAGGGGAAGAATAATACTGGCAACTGGGAAGAACATTAAGATTAAGAAGGTGAAGGAAGCCTGGTCAGTGAAAAAGTATCCAAGGCACAGCATAGTTCCGTTCCCATTCAAGCCAGCTGACAAGGCAGGATAGATAGCTTGTGCACCTGGTGCCCACTCACAGGGACCTGGGGGCAGCAGGGCTAGCGGGAAATTGCGTGGAGATGAACGTTGCATCTCAGATCACCCGGGCCCGGCTCCGACCCGCCTCCAAGCCACACTACACTGACAGGACCAGACGACAGGATGCCCAGGACCATCTGGAACCAGAGGCCCGACGCAGAAATCACTTTCCAAAGGCCTCGGCGGACTTTCCCAGTGGACGGTTGAGGAGACACGTCCGCTCCCGAGGACAGCCAGAGCACACACCTCTCCTAGTTCCTTTGTAATTCACAGATTAAACATAAAGTTATGCAGGATGTGAGTTCTGTGTAAAAATACATAGTATTGTCCATGCATGCAAAAGCATTGAAATTCATTTGCTCCCCTCACACTGGAACATTGGAACATGGTATTGCTCAGGTCTACTCTTTCACCTATTTTGGCCTTAATTTGGAACTCTGGGTCAGCCCCAGGATCCTTATTAATGCAAACATTATTATATTTACAACTGAAAAGTGAATATACATGTACGCGATGAACACATTAAAATAGTAATAATAATATGTACTAATCAGAAATAAATAGTTGGTTGAGGATATATAAAACATTCAAGTATCATTTATTACCATTATTTGGATATGATGTATCAGTGCCTGTATTGCATCATTAAGTCTTTATATTGACCAATCTGTACACTATCAACATAGTATATAATTGACTGTTTTAATGAACCAAATTAAGGGCTATTATTTGTCAGTTCTTGCAACCAAGACGCACACACTTTTCCTGTGCTAGAAATGGTCCAGTTCAGCTATTTTACTCTTATACAATAATAAGAGACAGAAGAGAGCTTGACTTGAACAAAACATTCTATGATGTCACTTTCTGCACCAGCTTTTCTTTAGTACTTGGCCAGAAATCTTTCAATTAAATGGAGACATGGCTTGGTTGTAGCATTATTGATCTTTGAAAAAGTGATGAGATTACATCTGACAACCTTAGAAGCCTCAAAATCTTATGCAACAAAATACCTCTAGATTGACATGTTAGTTCATTAGTCAGGAATCAGCTGCAGACTTCTCTACCACAACGAATATCATGACAAATTGGTCTCCATATATCTTCTTTTTCCTATCTATCTCATTCTTTTACCATAAATCTTAAAGATTTTGCAATATATGTATGAAGGCTACATTGATATACAGTAAGATGAATAAATATAAACAGTTTTAAACCAATGTAGAATGCTTAAACAAAATAGGCACAAATAAATTGTGCAGCATCTACGTATACATGTCACAGTATCTTTTTAATTTATTTATTTGATATATTAGCAGGTTTTCATATAGCGCCTTCAGATTATGTAGCGCTTTACAATTGTTCAAATTATTAAAACAAGGCTGGGTGGTAACAGATAGACTGGGTGGATAAGAGGACCCTGTTCGTAAGCTTACAGGGCCTGATTCAGAGATCAGGCCCTGTATTAGTTGCGTATTTAGGGCCCTAACTCTGTAAGTGCGCCCACTTTCCCTCATCTAAATGCCCCCCTGCCCATTTCTATGCGAATCCTTAGGTCCGTATATTTTGGCCGCACTTAGGGTCGCATTAATCTCCGCCCGATTCACAAGTCCGACCTTAAGGCATTTCCGACCTTAACCTTTAACGTACATGGCGTTGCACTATTACTACGCATGCGCAGTTGATGCAAAATCGATCTGACCCTAAATATACGCACGGAACTATCGTTAGTTCCGGATCTCTGAATCAGGCCCACACTCTATAGGACATTGGGAAATGATACATAAGGGTAAGTGCTATATATCACTCAATCGACCAGCCAGAATGCATGGTAAAAGTGCTCAATGGTCAGTACAATCTAGTCAAACAGCAGTGTTAGTAGCTGGACTGAGGGGAATTTAGTTTGGAAAGAAAAAGTTTCCAAGTCTGTGTCAATTGTGTAACAGAAATGAAAACTGGATAGCAAAGTAATTGTAAATAGAGTAGACAAATGTTAAGAAGTAGGTTAAGGAATTTGATAAGCTTGTCTGAAGAGATGAGTTTTAATGGAGCACTTGAAAGTTTGGAGAGTAGAAGACTATCTAATTGCATGAGGAAGGTTATTCCAGAGAGTGGGTGCAGCCCGGGAGAAGTCTTGTAACCAGGAATCAGAGCATGCGGTTAGTGCAGGGGAGACCTGTAAATCCTGTGAAGATCTGAGAGAGTGAGCTGGGCTATATTTTGAGATGATTGAGGATATGTATGCAGGTGTAGTCTTAGTGATGGCTTTGTAGGTTAACAAAAGGATTTTGTACTGGGTTCTGTAAAATACAGGCAACAGATGTAGAGACTAACATAGCGGACCAGCTCTAGAAGAGCGTTTTGCCAGGAAAAGCAGTCTAGCTGCTGCATGCAATATGGATATTGTAGGGGAAGGTGTAATTTTATATTGTGAGAATCCAATATGGAGAGCATTGCAATAATCAATGTGGGAGATGATTTACGCAGGTCAAAATATTGCGAACACTGAAAGAGCGATTAGATAATTAGGATCTGAATCAGGAAAGAGCCATGTCCAGGATACTAGGGATTGTAAAATTTGTATGCAAAGAGAGTGGTTGATGGTGTCAAAAGCAGCAGAAAGATCCATAAGTAGAAAATAGTGACCTTTAGATTTAGTAGGGAATAAGTCCTTGATCACCTTGGTCAGTGTGGTTTCGGTGGAGTATTGGGAATGAAAACCTGACGGAAAAGGATTGTGTGAGGAGAGGTAATGAATGAGGCGAGTATAGGAAAGTCTCTCAAGCAACTTTGACTTGTACAGGATCAAGAGGACCGATAGCAGAGTAGGAACAAAAGAGCATCCTCTTCATTTGTGGGTTGGAATGAAGACATGGTGCTAGAGTATGGAGGAAAAATGTTGAGCAGTTTGTTGATGACAATTCCTGTCTGATCTTGTCTTTTTTTTTTTATTAAAGAACGAATTTAGATAAGTGTGGTAAGTGTTTGTGTAAGTTAAAAGTATTGAGGAGATGGCATGTAATGGCCTGTGCCACAAAACATACCAAGAAAGGCTAGAGGAACTAAACATGTATAGCTTGGAGCAGAGAAGGAAGAGGGGGGACATGATAGCAGCTTTCAAATATATCAAAGGTTGTGACCGACTAGAGGAGGGTGGCATTTTTTGAAGGAAGAGTTACACGAGGGCATGAATATAAACTGGAGGGTGGTAGATTCAGAGGAAATGTGCGGAAAAATTACTTCACTGAAAGGGTGATAGATAAGTGGAATAACCTCCCCATCTGAGGGTAACACAGTAGAACAATTTAAACAAGCTTGGGAAAAATATAAGGATATCCTAAATCTTAAACTAAATTGAGGATAAATAGGGTCTATGGTCAGTATAGTTTTAAATAAACAACTGGGAAGATTGGATTGGCCATGTGGCTCTTATCTGCCGTCACTTTCTATGTCTATGTTTCTATGAGAATGAAATAAGCGCCTAAATCATTTTGCTTTGTGGGACAGTTTGTTAAGATTTCATGTGTTCTTAGTGTTCCAGGGCTGACACTGAAGTTGTCATGTTGTATAAGGGTATAGCTGGAGCGACTTCATCAAGGGCAGCTGCTAGGGTTTGGTTAAGGTGAGATGTTGCCATGTCAGGAAAGTGGAAATTAGGAACTGAAGAATAAAGTTGTTGCACAGATAAAGAAAGGTGGTTCATATTAATGGCAAAAAGGTTAATACCAGTATGAGAAGGTTTTGTAGAAATAGACAGCAAAGAAGTAGAACTAGTGGGGGGAGGTGATAAGGTTATGGCCCAGGAGACGTAGGGGGCAGTTAGCAAGATCTCAGAATAAGCATAGTTGAGAAAATACAAGAACAATACAGTTGGCATCCTTATAAGTAGAGCAATCACTCAACTGGGAGAGGCCAAGAGATTAGGTTATATTACAAAGTTTTGAGGAATCAGGAAATGAAGAATTGTAAATGGGAACGATAAAATCATCTAGAATAATGGTAGGTATGTCAGAGGATAATAATCATTTGCTCAGTATTCGGTAATCTGAGACAGCTGAGTGAAGTTTAGTTGTTAAAAGCAGTATACTCAAAATTTTTGTTCTGGCACAACTGTGGGACCGAAAAGATTTAGGGGTACTACAGTGGGGTAAATAATTAACTGGGGACATTACATCTGAAGAACTGTTGAACTTCAATGAGGGTAAAGTTCTGCATCGGCATGTACTTTACCCAGCGTTGGAATGCTGATTCACCTACAAGAGTCTAAACATCTTTCAACTGTAAAGAGAGTGAAAATATAAAGGCAACTGCTTATTTTATTAGATTTTTAGATATATTATGATATTTATAGTAGTCATTATTATTTATAGTAAAACTATACAAGAGCCTTGACAAACTTATGAGCAACATATCTACTTATTGCACATCTTACAACATAAGAAAATACAGTTGAGTTCCTGTCTTCATCACCCAATTACATATTCACATATAATGAGGTAGCTGATTAAATGTTAACTCTTGGATTTTGTCACCAGCCCACACCCTGACCTTCTCAACTGTGTCTGAATTCCCACCAATTAGAACAATAATTTGATGCTTTCCTAACAAAAATGTAAAAAATTGCTTTTTCAAAAGCTTTTATCTGCTTTTACCTGAACTGTAAGCGTACGACACTAAGATTTATTAAGCATTTACACGTGTAATTGACACATTAAAGAATGTATGCATTTATGAGTATCTTTGGTTGAAATATGTCTTTTTATGACTATTGGCTTGTTTTACTGTATATTTTATTGCGTACATAAAAAAATAGTAATAAAGGAAATTTGCATTAACAGAATTTGCGTTTGTGATTGCTGGCGTCTGTACTAGCAGCAGATTGGGAGCGTTGAAGTGCGACTGAAGTGCAGGGTGTACACTATCACAAATAAGTGTTGTTCTCATGTTACAGATGGAGTTGTTGCCTACTTTGAGTATCTTGTACCACTAGAAAATGTTGTTATCTGGAATATTTTTTGCAGTTATATGAGTCTTTTCACACTCAGAAATAACAAAACTCATGAAAAGCCATTAAACACTTTAATTTAAAGAATTTCAGTAATTGTATTGTGCAATTTATTAAAACCACAAAAGAAAATTTATCTTCACATTAAGGCGTTCGTTAGAAATTTTTTTTTCTAAATGTTTGCCAGCTTCTTCCATGGTGTTGGGACTGCCATGTTTAGGGAGTGGTCAGACTCCCAAATAAAACTAAACAGTAGCAAGAGAAATGGCTGCGCTTCTATCCAACAAATTAAATATGTGCAAGTGTATATATAAATATAGGGGTGCAGCCAAGGACCAAAGTGACCACTATGTAAATACAAGGAACAAAAGAGGTCCGGCGCTCCAAACATACATTAAATAACACTATGTGTCAGCACATAAATAAAAAGGAGGTTAGTGGTCACTTTGGTCCTTGGCTGCACCCCTATATTTATATATACACTTGCACATATTTAATTTAGTGGATAGAAGCGCAGCCATTTCTCTTGCTAAAATTTATATAATAAGTTTTAATAAACTAAACACCTTGAGAATCATTGAGTTCAGTGACTATCATTAGCACACAATTTCTTTGCTCTTTAATCATTCATTATATACTTTAAGGAAAAGATTTTTAAATAGGTGTATAACACACTCTTATATGTGTGTGGCTCTAAGGTTAGAATGGTCCATTTCAAAATGGTCGTTTTATACCAGCCAGTTCCGAATTGGCTCTCTAATCAATCATTCCCAGGATAAAGATGCAGTGGCAAATGGTAACCCCAACCCTTATACTAATCTTTACCCTTCCCTTCTATTAGCCTAACTCTAACCCTTCCCTTCCCTTCAATAACCATAACCCTAACTCTCCCCTCTGCTTCCATTACCCAACCCTAATCCTCTGCTCCCCGCTGCCTGTCCCTAAAACTCCCTCTCTTGCAGCCTAACTCTTAAACTCGGGTTTGGCTTTCTGAGTATTCACAAATATATTTAGCAAATGGTGTATATAAAATACCTCAGCACCTGCATAAAATAGGGCAATTCCCCTTTTAACATTTTTAAATAAACTTTTTCTGACATGAATAAAATGTTTACTAATTAATGGGTTAAAAAATATAAAATAACAAATGAAATTTCTTTCAAGAACCAATGAAAACAAGAGAAAATACGAACACAGTACCATGATCAGGGCCGCCATCAGGGGGGACAGCCGGTCCTAGTGTCCCGAGCCCGGACAGAGAGAGGGCCTGGGATAGCCCCAGGCCTCCTCTCTGTCCTGCCCAGGACACTAGGAGAAAAAAAACGCTGAAATGTAATTATTTACAGGCAGAGGTCTGAATCAGACCTCTGCATCGCCGTCCCTACAGTCCGCGGCACTTTTTATTGATGATGTCACGATGTGTGACATCATCACATGGGGTTGTGATGGAGCGCCATCGGACTTTACAGGAGCTAGTCTGTAGAAGATGCTGCTGCTGCGAGGACTCAGGGCCAGGGAGACGGAGACGTCGGTGAGACTGTGTAAGTAAATTAAGTGTGTGATTGAAATAAATTCATTATGATCTACAAATAGCGCTCAAGTATGTGGTCTAGTCAGCTCCTCTCCCTAAAGCTACACAACTCAGAAAGGCAAATTAACAAAGATGGCGCCACGGAGGAAAACAGGGTAGGGGAGGATACTTACCAACAATGGGCCTGATCCAGAACTACGCCTCGGAGCGAATTTACGTGTGGCCGAGACGTAAAATCGCTGTTTTGTACGCACTGCGCATGCGCACCATAGAAAATACACACATTAACGTAATGTGTCACGTAAATACTTACGTGTGGGTGTGCCAATTTTATGTTACTCCAAATTACGTGTGAATTACGTGAAGTAGGCGGGGGGTTGTATTTAAAGTGTACAGTATGGGCGTGCTTAGCTGCATAAATTCGTTCAGCCCATACGTACGTGTGCGTATGACTGCGGTTACGTTGGAAAAAGTTAAGGTAGGGTTTGGAAAGCGTATCATGACAAAATACGTCTGTGCAAGGGGTGTGCCGAGGGGAGTGTAACGAATTTACGCGCACGAAAATACGCTCCGCGAATAAACGTACGGCAAACGTAGTTCTGGATCTACCCCAATGTCATCAGTGGGCTACCAAGTAAACAGAACACCTAAGATTTGAAATAGCACCAATGGAATTGGCTAAAGTGTGAAACTAAACTAAAACAAAGGATAAAGGGTGAAACTAAAACATATACATATAGGGCCTGATCGAGACCTACGATGTAGCGCTGAGTGCACTAACTCTAAGCGTTACATCGTGGGACTCCCCCTGACACTCTCCTTGCCCCATCATATTTACCCTCGCTTACACCGGCTGAAGTCTACCCTAACTTCAGCTGGCGTAAGCGAGGGTAACTACGCTGGGATGGCAGTGTTAGTATGCTAACGCCGCCCTCGCAGCCTCATAACCCTCCCTCCCCCCGCCTCCCTACACTAACTACAGCATAGTAACGCTGGGGAACACCCCCTCCAGCATCACTACGCTGGTGCTATGGACATGCGCAGATTGGCTTTTCAGCCGATCTTACGCCCGCCGTAGTTATTACAGTGGGAGTAGGTCTGGATCAGCCCCATAGTGACTGTGCAGATGCTACAAAAATCTAAATAATAGTGAATAAAATACAAAATGAAACGTTGATGCATATACTTCTTTATAGTGGATGAAGGAAAAAAGTGCAAATAAGCAATATGAAAAAAATAAAGAAATAAATATATAAACCAATGACAAGTAATTGATAGAACAATATTCTAGATGAAAAAAGATATATATAATAATTCATAATAAATAGGTGAAAGTGCAAAAATGGAAAAGGCGTTTCCCTACTTGAATATAATACATAAATAAATGGAGTTAATAGTATAAAAGATAATAAGTGCTAGGGTTAATATCGTAGGTTATTACGTAGGTTATTACTTAGGTTACATGTTTTTGGCCAAAATATTAAACTAAAGAACTCTTGGTTATATTATTAGCATCTTTCTGTAAGGAACTGATACTTAACTGACCAATTTTTTGGAATATTTACTTAAAACTAGTTGTTTAAAGGGGTTAATTTAATGAGAGTGGTTAGGTACCTGCCTAAAGAGTCGACCTTTATGTGGTGGCAGGGTTGATATATTTTGGCCAAAAATATTCCGGGGGGGGGCTGCATATTTTGTCAGTCCCGGACTCCACATTTTCTGATGTCGGCCCTGACCATGATAATAAATAAAGTTTATTGCAAGTAGATCATATCCAAGTTACTATTACAGCGAATATGTTTAACCATAATGGATTTTCCGTTACTTTCTGTAAATGTGGGACTCATAATATGAAATAATTAGGGGATGTCATCCTACAGGTGAAAACGCGCGTTAGGAGTAGAGTTCCGGGTGCCTCGTTATGCGCATCGAAGGACCCAGTTTGTGTGATCAGTATCACTGGACCATTTAGTCCACAAGGAGGCTTATGTTTTCTTCTCTTTTGACCAGATATTGCTGTTCTCTTTGGCTAAACTTTCCACTATAGATCAGGGAGGGACAGATAAGCTCTATAGGGAAGAAGCGCGCCCGTGAGGACACTAGTTCACTGTTTAGGCATTTTTTCATTCATGCTTTTAGACTCTCTAGAACTCTCCTGCCTACCTAGAAATCTTTTTCTAAGCTAATAACTATCTTTATGCTTAATTATCTTGGTCCTAATTTTCCCTGCATTTGGACACTATTTGCTACTTTTTTGCCAACAACTTTGTAACTTATTTACCATCTAGCCCCTGTGATGCTGATTACTGCTGGTTTAACAAACACTTCTTTATTGATGTCTATTGTAAGATGTAATGTATCTATTTTTGAAATTGTAAACCAGTTGTTCTGATATCTTATAGTTCGCTTTTGCTTGAATATTTTAAAGTTGTCCAATAAATATGATTTTTTTAATATATTTTGGAATGTTTCTCTAGTACCCTGTGTATATGACTCTGCTGATAAATAGGTGTGCGCCTTAAATCTCCCTCCCCCTTTTTCATGCTATCCACTGTTTGTATGCAGGTTGGATAAACATTATATGTGTTTTTGTCCTTGTTTGTTCCTAACCCTAAGACTCCCCTCCATGCAGCCTGCCCCTTAGACTCTGTTTAGACTCCTCTGTAATACTCACCTGTCCGGTCTGGTGCGTTGAGTCTGCGGCATTGGAACGGGTTTGTGGCAACAGTTTCTGAATGAAAGAATGGGTAAATATGACGAAAAATAAATTCAGCATACTTAATCATACATAAGTAAAAGTTTCTAATTAATAATATTTTCGAAATAGAGACACAAAAATTAGCTTTCGGCTGTCTCTATTTAGAAACTTCTATTTTCGTGACAGAGAATGCGTCCCCTATTATACGTTCACAACTTAATCCACTCTGAGTTAAACTTCCTTGTCTTGTCTATTATATGCACCTACAAACTTTGCCACCATATGCGACTTGCTGTTTAGACATGTGTCATTCAAAAATGTGGTGCTAAATGCAAGGGGGCATGAAGTGGAGGAATCTCTTGCAAGAGATCCCTCTGATTGCGCCCAGCTAGATGCACAGTTAATACTATCTCGAGATGGCATTACCATAAATTCAAAAGCATTATGCTAAATATTTTTGGTACAAATAACTTTATTTGTGCCTATAAAGTTAAAAAAAATATGCAAACTAAATAGACTTTCAACTATTGTGACTTAAAATCATTGCATTTGAGATGAAAGGACTGCTTGTATGCTAAAATCAGAATTAGTTTTCTAATTTCCTCTCTGATGGTACATTTTCATCTCTAGTTTCAGATCATAAAGTGTCACCATTGCCAAATGAAAAGAAAAATGGCATTAATGCAATAATAGTCACCAGAGGAAATACAGAGGACTAGATAGTGCATCAATATCTTGTTGCAACATGTTTGTTGTTAAGTGTCACACTTCATTTTATAATTTCTTTATCTTCCATGACAGAAGCATTTTCAAAGTATTAATACCAATTGAGACGTTTTTTCTCTGGTATGAGATATTTACTTTTATGTGAGTCAGCATGTTTTACAAAAGGCAAAAAATGAATCATCAAAGTTTATGATAACCCCATAAAACTTCTGTACTATAATTTAATTTAGTGTAAAGAGAGCGAAGAGGCTACAGACTGCAAATCTGATGCATAAATTAATAGACAGAATGGGCCGTATTCACAGATCCGATTTCACATGAAGTTGCGTGCGTAGTTTTACGTACGTTTTAACTGCGCAGACGTAGTAACTTTATTTCCATAAGTTATGTAGAATATACGCACATAAGTGCTTTAGACAGGGACATGTGAATCACACTGGGGGCCATACATACGGAGGGGCGGGGTTGAGTTACATACTGGAAAAGTTACGTGAAAGAGGGTGGGGGGGGCATTTAAATGAGCATTTGAGGGCGCGGTTAGATTGAATCGCACGTATGGACTACATATACGCACGTAAGTACACATGTAAAGTTAGAGGTGCTCTATTGTGGTGTAAGTCTACGATTGCACGACCATGATAGGGGAGTGTAATGGGTGTTGGTGGGTGTTGGCTTGCTACATGCGGACTTTAGGAAAAACGCATCTCTGAATCCGGTCCAATGTCT
Organism: Limnodynastes dumerilii; assembly: GCA_011038615.1. Taxonomy (NCBI): domain Eukaryota; kingdom Metazoa; phylum Chordata; class Amphibia; order Anura; family Limnodynastidae; genus Limnodynastes; species Limnodynastes dumerilii. Next base: position 874,264 of record WWET01000077.1, on the reverse strand, counting down.
TTTGTCCAATATCTACGGTAATCAAATATCACAACTGGGACATACCTTGTAAGCTGAACCCGTCTTTTCCAGCATAAAAACCCACTGAGAGGTTTTAATATTATGTTTTGTCTGTGTGCTATAAAATGAACATAATTGGGTTGGATTCTTTTATTCTGATCTCCATGCTGCAGAGCCCATTTCCTTTCAATTGTAAAGAATATGACTGCAATTAGGAAGGCATTGCCAGAAGAGGAACTGCTGAAAAAGAAAATGTACAAAAAACAATCACGTCAGGGAGAAATTATACTCTGTACGTATTATATTTCCTTAAAAATTCACGATTTTAATATGTGGTTGCTGATTGAGCAAGAGTCAAAAAAAGGTAAATTTGAACCTGGGGAAAAATTTTTTGAAGGGAAAAATACCAAGGGCTAGATTTACTAAGCTGTGGGTTTGTAAAAGTGGAGATGTTGCCCATAGCAACCAATTAGATTCTAGCTGACATTCTCTAGTACTTTTCCAAACCTGCAGCTTAGTAAATCTGGCCCCAAATGTTTGTATGCAGCTAAGTTATGACATTTGCCTCTCCAGGGGTTGTAAAACTACGAGTCCCAGCATGCTGTCACTGCATGTTCATAGCTGGTGCCATACAAGGCATATCGGGACTCATAGGGCCCGATTCAATTGACCGCGAAGGCCACGTTATTTTGGTTGCGATGCAAATAGCGTGTATAACCATCTATTACTGTAGCCAAAATTTGCGGATTTTGATATTCATCTCTATGAAGTGCGTATAAAAATCTGCTAAATGAATTTGCATCACAACCAGAATAACACTGTCTTCGCGGTCAGTTGAATCGGACCCATAATGTTTTAAACCAGTTCTGGAAAGCTTTTTTTCGACATGACTTTGGTATGACAAAGTATGTAATAGTACCCAAATATTTCTGTGCTACAATAATGACTGAATGCACTCATAACAGCATAAAGACTACACCAGCCAAAAATAATCTTTCATTGTCTGTACATGCCAAACACAGTTGTCTTGTCAAGTTATGAAGCCCAGGAATTTCTTACACATTGCTTGTGAGGAACTGATATTATCACTATAACCTTATTACATCTGGAATTGGGAATGAAATACAAACTACTATTCACTTAATAAAGGACATTATTACGAACTAAAGAATTTCCTATAAGCACATTAAATCTGATCCAGATGTATGATCATGCACAACACCATAGCTTACAACTCCCATCCTCAGGGACTCTTCCTTAAAACATCTGATCCATCCCCACTTACAGTGGCGATGGATGTGACTCTGGATATTGTGACCATCCATTTATATACCCTTACTGTAAAATAAAATACAAAAGCCCTCCCGCTCTAAAAAAAAATCTAAATGTTGGATTTCAGATTGCAAATCCCAGAGCTTGGATCGTACGCCTACACAACTCACAAAAGTGGCTCTTCTCCTATGCAACTGGTAGGGTCCAGTCCATTATTACTACAGGAATTCTATAAGGACTACTGAAGGCAAATTTTTAACTATATATATTTTTTGTCTGCTTTTTTCTGTATTTTATTAGTGTTTGCAAACTGAGAATGACGCTAATTACCAGTCATTTTATGTCAAAATTGTGATTAGGTAAAAAAAAATCACTCCTGTTTTATGGCTGTACTAGGTTAGGGGAGTGCTGTTAGTGGGCCTTTATTCTGTATTGTATATACAACAGCAATGTTTCCCATCTTTCCTTCATGTACACAACCCTTCTGGGAGACAAATTATTGAGGCTCTATGATAGGGCACAGAGCTAGAAATCCTGATATGAATGATGAATGAAGTACTTGGAACAGATGTCTTCTTTGTACTTGCAGTCACCAGGCCTGGATGCCTCCAGAAATTGGTGCCCTTAGTGCATCAAATGCCACATAATAAAAAACACTAGTTATAGAGCTGGAGATGTGAAAATTGGCACACTGACAGAAATGCAATGATATCACAAATAACTATGCATGATAACAGTGCTGCTAGCCATGCTTCCGATGACAAATAGTGAACATCAAACCTAGGACACAATAGTTTTGCAAATCTGACAGAAGCCATCAGCCAAACAGCACGTATTGCTTGAGCTGTACAAGATGTAGTTGGAATATGGTGGAGTACGAGGAGGGATCAGGAAGAGTTTCTCCTAACTTTTCCCAGGTAAATTTGTATTGCTGATTCCATCCTGAGAAGGCATCAGCATATCCCTTGAAACTCAAAAAACATACATTTGGAGTTTGATGAATGGCAATCTCCATCGAGAAATCAATGTAGATTACATGTAAAGAGAGTGGTAGAAGATGAGGTGTTTTTGACCTTTTGCTAAAAAGCAAATATTCCATTAATATTGATTTAAATTAAAATAATTAATAAAGTAAAGAGGCAGTTGTTTTCCCTATTTAAAGAAACATACTGACATCAGTTGTGAATGCAAGGATTCTGTATAAAAACAACCTTTTTTACTTCAAAGTACAGAGACCGCACTTTGTTTTTGTATGACTTTCTATGCTATGCTAATTATGACTGTGAGTATCGGTTTAATGTTGGTGGTGGACCTATCTGATCATTAAGTTTTGATAGCAGGAGAGCTTCTCTACCATCTAATTTAAAAGAAAAGTCACTTAACTTGCATGAGTTCATCGGCTGATATATCTATATGCATACTGCATCTATTTCATGTGACTTATATTGATTTAATGAAATATTTTAAAATTCATAAAAATCAGCAATCGCAAGCCTTACAAGGGTAATATGTGCACTTACCATCGGACCACTATTTAAAAATATCCTTTTTACTTCATAATCCACTGACATTGTGTTTTAATGTCACTTAACCCATGTGTGAGTCAAATTGCTGTCATAAATATGCATATTATTGAACGTGTCTAAGTCATGCCATACATTACAAGTAACATATTCTTTATTGTTTTGTTATAATGAGAATATTGCTTCTATAAATCCTGTCAGAATTACATATTTCATTCAGCACGGATAGAAATGGGACAGTTTCCTGATTTATTTTGTCATTGTATTTTTATTATATTAAGTATGGAATTTCGCATTATGCATTCTTATTTTATATTCCTATATTTTATAAGCCAATGTGTAACATCAGCACAACTTCACATATACAGAAGGCAGATATGTACGGAAGTGCTTAGCGACGCCCACACTGTATCATTTAAATGGTTCCCCCTGCCCCCTTTGCACACCATGCAGAGGGAATAGCCAACCCTGTCGTAGCGATCTCCTTACATATGGAATTACGTTGCGTACACAAGGGGATCAGCTTCAGAACATCTGTCACACACATGCACAGTAGCATGGTTTAGGCTGACTTACACAAGCGGCTTGTGTAAATCAACTAACCTTAATAGGTCTGGTTATGGCCCATAGAGATGAAGTCATCATTGGAAAATGTATGGATCACATTGCATTGACACATTTGGTGTACATATATATATTGTAGCGTGTCATCATTCATATAATAGTCTATTTAATGTTCACTTTCTTATATAGTTGAGGATCATCTTATAAGACTGGATCTAAGTTTACAATGACAGACCCCTACCTTAAAATGTCTGATGTGTCCTTACTTAAATAGGGATGCAACAAGTCTGCTTGGAGTGTAGAGCCCCTAAAGTCGCATGCCTTTAATGTAAAATTAAATACAGTCCCCCTACAATAACACTTGCGCATGCTCTGTCCTGCTCTGAGGTAGGGTAGACACGCCAGGAGGGGTACACAAAATGAGGGATGATCTAGATAGACTGGAGGAATGGTAAAGAGTGTGGCAACTACAATTTAATGCCAAAAAAATGCAAAATCATGCACTTGGGGCACATAAACCCAAAAGCTCAATATATCATTAATGCCACTAAATTAGAAACTACGGAGGAGGAAAGGGATCTAAAAATAATTTTTTGATGTGACTTAAAGGTAGCCAAGCAATGTAACAAAGCAATGGGAAAGGCAAGTCAGATGCTTGGTTGCATAGGGAGAGGAATTAGTAGCAGAAAGAGAGAAGTAGTGATGCCCCTTTATAGATCATTGGTACGCCCTCACCTAGAATACTGTGTTCAGTTCTGGAGGCCATGGGCCGTATTCAGAGATGCGTTTGTTCAAAAGTATGCGATTATACGCACGCACCTAGCAAGCCAACACCCATGACACTCCCCTCTTACGGCCGTGCTATTGTAGACTTGCACATCTATAGAGCACCTCTAACTTTACGTGTGTACTCCCGTGCGTATATGTATTCCGTATGTGCAATTCTATGTAATTGCGCCCTCAAAGACTCATTTAAATGCCTCCCCCCACCCTCTTTCACATAAATTTTCAGGTACGTATTTCAGCCTAGCCCCTCCGTACGTATGTCCCCAAGTGCGATTTAAATGTCTGTGCCTAAAGCACGTGTGTATATTCTACGTGGCTAACGTAAATAAAGTTACTACGCATGGGCAGTTAAAACATACCTAAAAAAACGCACTCACGTGAAAAGGGATCTGTGAATCCGATCCCATATCTCCAGAAAGACATAAATACATTAGAGACTGTGCAAAGTAGAGCAACTAAAATAGTCCATGGCCTGTGTCACAAAACATACCAAGAAAGGCTAGAGGATCTAAACATGTATAGCTTGGAGCAGAGAAGGGAGAGGGGGGACATGATAGCAGCACAAATTCTATTTTTGAAATTCAAAAATTGTATAAGTAAATTAGTAAACATGGTTGTGAATTGAGGTTCTTAAAGTTCAGTAAAAATACATAAATATAGAATTTGGGGGTGGGGGGCATGTAATGTAATGTTTTGATGGAGAAATAAGATAGATGTGCAACCAGAGTGCTTGGCCCTGCACTTTAATGCCAACTATTAAAGTCTATCAGCTTTAAATACTGAAGATCACACTCACCAACTAGCTCCCTAACTCATTGAGCCTGGGATTATGATGAGGCTAATTCAGACATGAACGCAAACTTAAAAAAATATAAAAAATGGGGATAAAAACAAGCGCTAAGACAATAAAACAGTGCTGCTGCTGGTCTTCCTCCAAGGGTCTACCACCCTGAAAAAACAAATGTGAACAAGAGAAAAAGAGGGTAATCAGCGCGGCACTGCCCTCCAATAAGGATGTAGGCAATGAGCATAAATGTAGGCAAAAACTAAGTAAAACAACTGAAGGGGGGTGTATCCACTTTCATGGGAATGTATGATGAAATGGTGTAGCTTCTCCCTAGATGCGCTCCAAGGAAAAAACGGTGACAAAAAAAGTAAATCAGTAACGTTTAATTTTAACAAAATGGTCGGACATCACATCCTAAAAGCATAACTGTTGCCACCAGCAACTACCATAAACAATGAACAATACAATATAACAATGTAACAAGATAGCAGTACACGGAGGGTGGATGGATGACGGGGTGACGGGCAGGACGGGGCCTGACAGTTGGTATCCCGGGAAGGTCTTGGCTCCACCTCGCAAGTCTTTACGTACGTCCTAGGCAATCCTCCGTGGTCTGCTGTGTGTGCTGCTCCTCTGACGCGTTTCGGGCGCGAACCGCCCTTTTTCAAAGTGGACTCCACTAGGACGTACGGAGAGACTTGCGAGGTGGAGCCAAGACCTCCCCGGGATACCAACTGTCAGGCCCCGTCCTGCCTGTCACCCCGTCCTCTATCCACCCTCCGGGTACTGCTATCTTGTTACATTGTTATATTGTATTGTTCATTGTTTATGGTAGTTGCTGGTGGCAACAGTTATGCTTTTAGGATGTGATGTCCGACCATTTTGTTAAAATTAAACGTTACTGATTTACTTTTTTTGTCACCGTTTTTTCCTTGGAGCGCATCTAGGGAGAAGCTACACCATTTCATCATACATTCCCATGAAAGTGGAAACACCCCCCTTCAGTTGTTTTACTTAGTTTTTGCCTACATTTATGATCATTGCCTACATCCTTATTGGAGGGCAGTGCCGCGCTGATTACCCTCTTTTTCTCATGAACGCAAACTTGTATGCATCCTGTGGTCTGTAACTCCAAATGCAAATAATGCGAGGTGCATATGGAATCCAAAGGTACACGCAACTGCAGCTCTGGATCCCAGGGCAAATATGGCAGGCTGACTACATACACAGTGCAGACATGCTGTTACAGTTATCAAGGGGGTTTCTCACCGGGGCGCAGAGTCTAACCCCAAACCAGGTTTTCACCAGAGCTGGAGATGGATTTGGCTGCTGGAGAGGAGCAGGTTGCGGCTCCCAGTGATAGCCCCCAGAGAGGATTTGTAGCGGTGGTGCCTGCACAGGAACCGAGTCACAACCAGGAACCCTTGCGCAACAATGACATTGCAGGAACCCTTGCATAACAAGACAATAGACCAGGGCTAGAGACCACAGGTGTACATAAACCTGAGCATACAAGAATGGAGGCAGGAACCCAGGCATACAAGAAGGCAGGCTGGAACCCACACACAATACACAAGGCAGATATAAACAGAACTCCATAGTACACCTAAATATCTGCAGGATGATAATAGCAAGAAACAGCAGGTGGCTACAATGTTATAAAAAGCGAACCGAGGCCAGAGTCCAGAGGACCGGCAAATACACACACTACACACTGGAGATGGAAGCAAGAGAGCTGCACAAGGTGAGATGGAGAACACCAAGGAGCTAGCACTAGGACCCAGAGCATGGGTCAACACTCTGCAAGTTTCACGCAGCACAGCACACTGATAGATGACAAACACAGTGGCTACTACAGACTGTAGGGTGGAAAATACAGCAAAATGAACACGCTGTGAAGATGACAAACACAGCGGTACACACACACTGTAAGATGGAATGTACTTCCCATGATCTGCCGATAAATCTTTGTGTTAGAAGTTAAAACAGTGGAGGGATCAATATAGTTAACAATCATACTGCAGACTAAACCAAATAAACCAAATGGAAAACCAAGGATTGACAAGTTATTGTAAAAGTAAAGGTTTAAAAAATTAAAAGCTGCTGCCATCTGAAAAGGTTTCCTGTAACTAAAATTCACCTCGTACCTTATAACACCAATTTGAATGCCTAGTATTTCAGCATTCTTTCTAAATATCAAAGGATTGCCCCAAGAAGTGTGATTTAGCCAAGTGGACTATGTTTCCATTAGAACAGTAACATTGTTATACAAGTGACATTTAACTGTTAAACCTGAATTAGCAACTTTTTTTTTTTTTAACATAAATAGCTCTTCTTTTTTGGTTTTATGAAATAAGGGTGTAATTGGAGTTTTTTTTGTTGTTATTAACAGTAGCCAGGTAATAACATTTTATTAGAAAGATGTTCCCTTAACCCAATTGTTTTGTATTTATCTTGGGCTGGATCCAGACTTAAATAAGTGCTTTAAATTAGTTAATTCTGGGCTAAACCATGTTGATTGCAGGGGAGTCATATTTCATCTGTTGCAAACAGTATTAGAGTTGAGAGGTGATGTTTCCCAAGTCTAAATAACAGTGTGATAGTAAAGCTGGTCAGTATCTGTGTGCAGTAAAATAACACACACTGCGAGATGACAAACACAGCGGAACCTGCCCTGCAGAGATGGGCAATACAGAGGCAGAACACGATACTGAGGAGATGTAACACTCAGAATAGGTACAGGGGTGAGAGGTGGAAAACTCACAACACTCAGACATGAGGAACGCTGTACCAGACTGGGAACCCAGCGTCCAACACGAGCAGCAAGCTACCCGCGCCGCACATTGAGATCCACGAACAGAGCAGACAACGAGACAGAGGCAGGCAAGAGTAAACACAAAAACAAATCCAAGGCAAAAGCACAAGGAGCATACACGATAAGAACGCAGGCAGTCGCAGGATACACCGGACGCTATAGCCGACAGGGGAGTGTTCCCGGGTAAACCTATTTAAAGGACCTCCCACCAATCAGCATCAACCCCAGGCCAGGGAGACTAATTAGCAGACGGCTGAGGGAAACCAGACACTTAACTCAGAGGGAAATACTACACACCCTGCTAAGATCTTCTCCTGCTGCGTGTAACACATGCACAGAGCAGATGCATTGCATACCTCCCAACATTTGAGAATTCGAAAGAGGGACAAAATTTTGGGGGTGTGTCTTGTACCACCCAGTGGGCATGTCTAAGAAAGTGGGTGTGTCTTGCATCGCCCAGACCAGCGGGTCTAGTACTTGCCCCTTTTATTTAACAACCATTCATATGTCTGCCCCTTATTATTAGGTCTGCCATTCATATGCCAGCCCCTTATTATTTGTCCAGGATTCATATGTCCAGTCTCCATATATGCCTATTTATTTGTCCTACCTCCATGTCTGCCCATTATTATTATTATTATTATTATTATTATTATTATGTCCATCGTCCATATGTCTCCCCCCTGTTTATTTGTCCAGTCTCCATGTCTGCCT
>WWET01000077.1:851731-862560 GCA_011038615.1 Limnodynastes dumerilii | reverse complement strand
CCCCATCATGTCACCAGCCCCTCCTCAGTAACCCCCATCATGTCACCAGTCTCCTTTTATTTATTCACTTACCTTACATGTCTTCCCTTCCTCTGTCCCTGCTTCCTGGTTCTTGTGCAGGCAGGAAGTCTCTGCTATCAGCTGCCGGGCAGAACACAGAGCAGCTGATCGCAAACCCCAGCAGCTGAAAAGAGGTTTGCGATCAGCTGCTCTGTGTAACAACAGCGGCGGCTGATAGCAGGGACGTCGGCTGTTCTCCTTAAAGTGGCAGGGCTTAAAAAAAAATAAAAAAATTGTCCAGAGAGTCGGGACAGTTGGGACCTATGGCATTGCCAGATATGTTCCTTTTTCCCAGCTATACAAAGACAAGGGCAGGGAACTTCACAGGAACGTTTATAGTGGAAACGGTGGTTATGTTTTGTGTGCATGCTTCAGTGTCAGTGGGAATATACTAAATATAGTCATGAATGAAATTATTTTAAAACATTTGTTTTGTTAACAACATTCATTTAGAAGGTAAAAATGCTATTGCAATTATTCTATTAAACACAAATTAAAATATTAGTTAAATAAATCAATCTCAATTGCTAATAAATAGTTTTTCCTGTTTGCGACACAATAGCAATTGGACGGAGCTATCGCCTGCATGATACCATAAGTGTAGTCACGTGTAGTTGCTTCATAACAGTGAAATGTATTGGCATCGCCTGTTGTATTAATATCTTAATATAGGATATGTGTGGACATTGCATATGGCAAAGCTTTCATTCATCAAAGATGTCTGGGGATAATGAGAATTGCTTTACTTTTAAAGAGAGTTGCTTTGATAACAATTAATACCAATGCAATACTAACTTTAGACAATAGATAAATGTAAGCTGTACCAATATTAATTTACTGAGTCATTGTCCAGATTCAAAATTATCTTGGCATTGTTTATTGCCTCTCACTATTCTAAATTCAAAATTGCACTGGTTATTAAACAATTTTTTATTGTCTGTGTCATTAATTATTTTCCTAAATTCAACATTGTTTGGATGACCACTGTCCTTGTATTTATTAGAACTATCGGAATAACAAACATATCTCCTCCCTTTAGTTGCAAAATCCTATTCCAATCACTGTGTTCTTAGAAGGTCCTGACCATCTGACCTATAGGAGACTGACCTAAAACCTGTTTTTGAAATTAACTAATTTAATATCCTAATTCTGTGTATATATTGAACTACTCTGACTACATGGATGGCAGAGTAGTCCAGAGATGCTTCTTTGCTAGACTGGCTGTGCATTCTAAGCCTCTGTAACATTTTGTTCTGTTAAATTGTGTGTACACAGTCCATTATTGGGTGCAGTTGTGTGAGCGTTCTCTTCCTGTACATGGACTACATCCCTCCACCCTGCCCCTCCAACTAAAGGCCCCTCTGAATGCAAATGGTCTTGCTACGCCTTTGGAGATAATCCTAATTAGAGTCCTCGGGAGAGATCCAAACTTAAGTTAGTGCTTGAAATTAGTTACTCCTGGGCTAAACCATGTTGATTGCAGGAGAGTCATATTTCATCTGTTGCAAACAGTATTAGAGTTGAGAGGTGATGTTTCCTATCCCAAGTCTATTCCTCTCCCAAGTCTACATCACAGTGTGATAGTAAAGCTGATCAGTATCTGTGTGCAGTAAGCAATTCAAAGATATATCCCTGCATGCAAACCATAAAATTAACTTGACTCCCCCTGCAATCAACATGGTTTAGCCCAGGAGTAACTAATTTCAAGCACTTACTTAAGTCTGGATCCAGCCCCTTGCAGGTAATATAGCCTTGGTATCATAAAACAATAAAATCTCCTTTACTGATGCGTTTCATCATAAACATGACTTCATTAGAGAATAAGGTAAAGGAAATGATAATTTTTCATCTACCCTTTTCTTTGATAAAGCTTATTACTTTAAAAATAAATAAATGAATGAGTAATATGATTATTTCTATATTATTTGTAATATGTTTTCATTAGCTTTGTTAGCTAACAGAGCATAACCAACATTTGCATTATACTTAGCAGTGGGTCTTGCACTTGAGGACATAATTTAATAGTTCCTGACTGTTATGTGTTTGTACATAAAAGACCACACTTGTGTACAGATCAAAAACCCTACTTGTGGTCACCCATTAAATTGTTCATTATTTGTGTGGGATTTTTTGACTATGGTATATTATAAGGGATTATGTGCATTTTGCTATGTTGGGGATATACTCCCCATGATCTTCCGATAAATCCTTGTGTTAGAAGTAAAAACAGTGGAGGGATCAATATAGTTAACAATCATACTGCAGACTATACCAAATAGACCAAATGGAAAACCAAGGATTGACAAGTTATTGTAAAAGTAAAGGTTTAAAAAATGAAAAGCTGCTGCCATCTGAAAAGGTTTCCTTCTTTCTAAATATCAAAGGATTGCCCCAAGAAGTGTGATTTAGCCAAGTGGACTATGTTTTCATTAGAACAGTAACATTGTTATACAAGTGACATTTAACTGTTAATATACCTGAATAAGCAACTTTTTTTAAACTTAAATAGCTCTTCTTTTTTTTATTTTATGAAATAAGGGTGTAATTGGAGTTTTATTGTTGTTATTAACAGTAGCCAGGTAATAACATTTTATTAGAAAGATGTTCCCTTAACCCAATTGTTTTGTATTTATGATCTTGGGCTGGATTCAGACTTAAATAAGTGCTTTAAATTAGTTAATTCTGGGCTAAACCATGTTGATTGCGGGGGAGTCATATTTCATCTGTTGCAAACAGTATTAGAGTTGAGAGGTGATGTTTCCCAAGTCTAAATAACAGTGTGATAGTAAAGCTGGTCAGTATCTGTGTGCAGTAAGCAATTCAAATATATATTCCTGCATGCAAAGAATACAATTAACTTGACTTCCCCTGCAATCAACATGGTTTAACCCAGAGGTAACTAATTTCACTTAAGTCTGGATCCAGCCCCTTGTTCTAGCAAACATTCTTCTTTCCTGTAATTTATTTATATGGTTTAAATAATCCAATTTTCATAAGCCACATTAAAGCATCCACATAGGGCCAATAGTGATATTATTGTTTGTTTCTTGGATATACAAGAAGACTTCGGGCCTGATCCAGCGCTACGAAAATTCGCAACGACGGGCGAATGCGAACGTACGCTCGTCGTATCAACCTACACGCCCCTAGCACTCCCATAGTAAAGTCCCTGCTTACGGCGGCTATACCCTACACTGCGTACGACCGTCGGCCGTACGAAAATTCGCAGAGAATACGCTGAAAAAATACGCTTAGCACGCCCATACTGTACAATTTAAATGGCTATCCCCGCCTCCCTGTAGTAAAACGGGCGCCCAGCCGACCATCGTAAAAAAAATACGCCCAGCGAGCGAAAAATACGCTAACGATACGCCCGCTATGCGCTCATGACGCTCGGGCGACCGGAACCTGTCATACTGGGCATGCGCATTGCGAATTTTTTGCCGAAAATTCGCATACGATGAGCGTACGCTCTCTTGCGAGCGTTGCTCTGGATCAGGCCCTTCATGAGTAATAAAATAATCGGTTGTGGTTGTCGGTACAGCCGGATTGTAACAATGATACAGCCACCAGCTGAATCACAACCATATCATTGTTAAAATGCAAATGAAAAATAGAAAATTGCTATTGGGAACGGCTACCTATTTCAATCTGTTCCCAATAGCAACAGGCTGCAGCAGTTGCGGAGGACTGAGGGTAGGGTTAGGGCTTAAGAAGGAAGAGTTAGAGTCAGGGGACAGTTAGGGTTTGGATGCGGGTCATGGAACGTTAGGGTTTGGTCTCAAAGAAGGGGAAATTTAGGACTCAAGAAGGGGAAGTTTAGGACTCAAGAAGGGGAAGGTTAGGGTTAAGGCTGAAGGGGAAAGTTAGGGTTAAGGCTGAAGGAGAAGGTTAGGGTCAGGCTGCAGGAAGTGGAGGGTTAGGTTTAGGGGGCTTTAGCTAGACTTAATAGGCAAATCCATATGTTTCTCTGTTTGTGATTCAAGACTCTGTGCGTAAGAGAGCAGAGCACTCTCCCTGCACTCCTACATACAGTTGTTAAAGCTGTGGCCACAACACTACCTTAACTATACTGCATCGTACATAAGGGCTTATCCTGAACTGGACGAGACAACCATACACAAAGCTTGACAATACATTCTGATAAGTAGAGGTGAGGGAAGGACAGTAAAACCCCAAAAATGTACAGGAGAAAAAACTGAAAAAATCCAAGACAAGTGACAAACAGCTACTCCCAGGGGCTATCCCCAAATGAGTGTTGGTCCTTGCTTAGAATGGCCCTATTTTGATGGGGCTGTTTCTTCCCAGACAGTTTTGAACTCGATGAGGCATAGCAATCGATCCGCGGAGCACTGAACTTTCGGTGCTCCGAAAGGTAAGGGAAAAAAGTACCCCAACCATTCCCCTAATTCTAACCCTAACCCACCCTTCTCATTACCCTAACCTTCCCTTCCTCGCAGCCTGACCCTAACCCACCATCTACCATAGCCTGACCCTAATTCTCCCTTCCCTGCAGCCTGACCCTAACCCTCCCTCTTCTGCAGCCTGACCCTAACTCTCCCTCTCCTGCAGCCTGACCCTAACCCTCCCTCCCCTGCAGCCTGACCCTAACCCTCCCTTCCCCGCACCCTGGAGAGGTTACTCACCTGCAGCAGCGGGATAGAGGCGACGGTGGTGTTTCCGAATGAGAATGGGTCAAGTATGCCCATCGGCATACTCACCCATTCTGAAAAAAAAAGCGGGCGGTATTCCAAATAGGGATATTTTGGAAATCAGCAGGGACTGCATCCACCCCCAAACATAGGGACAAAAAAAATACATTTCATAAGCATATGTATGCATATAACAGTTAGACTTAAATCTCCCCAGACACTTAATCTGTTGTGACGCGCACACAAGTCACAGCTTCTGATAGTTCTGCACGTGTTCTGAAAAGAGTCAAATATAAAGAAAGCAGAGTTAAGGCTAAGGACAGTTATACAGCATCTGGAATGGCTTTAAATTTAAACTTGGTTGCGTGTGAGAGTACATATTCGTGAACCAGTATAAGCTTTTCATGAACGAGCCTAAGTTTTGTAGAGTGTGATATTACATAGGTATATTAGGGCACCGGTCTTTCACTGCAGTCTGCAGCTTGCTCTCTGTAGCTTAACCCAACAGCATTTGCCTGCCTGGCCCAATTTGGATGTTACGCCAGATGTCATCAAATCTAGTTATAACATGCTCTGGCCTTAAACCAGAGGAATAAGGTTAATTGAAAGGTGCAACCAGTTCACTAATTCTAAAAGGCCACTAGAATGTGTATAAATATGTCATTTGAAATAATAAGCCCTCATATTCACTTTCACTACCACCTCCCCACATACTATAACCACCCATTACCCCCCTCCCCACATACTATAATTACACATTACCCCACCCTACATGCTATAACCACACATTACCCCACCCTACATGCTATAACCACACATTGCCCCCACATACTATAACCACACATTGCCCCCTCTCACATACTATAACCACACATTAACCTCCAATAAGCTTTTATAGGTATCTTACCTGTTTTATGTCTTCCCTTCTCTTCTTACTCACCCTCCACCCTCTGCGGTGCCTCTGCTTCTGAACACATTCGCCAACCCAGCGCCATTATCAGCGTGACTTTGTCAGCGTCACGCTGATAACGGAGCTGTGTTTCCCTAGAGATTTCCCGGACATTCCAGGAGAGTCGGCAACCATGGGCTTGATCCAGACCTACGCAGACCTACGCACGCTGAGCGTACTAACGCTCAGCGTTACATCGTGGACTCCCCCTGACACTCCCCCTGCCCCCAGCGTATTTACTCTCGCTTACGCCAGCTGAAGGCTACCCTAACTTTAGCCGACGTAAGCGAGGGTAAATACGCTGGTACAGGAGCGTATTAACTAAAACCCCTCCCTCCCTCATTAGACTACCTCCCCCCGCCTACCTACACTATCATTTGCATAATAACGGCGAGGAACGTCTCCTCAGCCATTACTACACTGATACTATGGATCGGGCGTTGCTGTAGTTATGTCTAGGATCGGGCGTTACCGTAGCTTTTCAGCCGTTCTTATGCTGCCGCCTGTCGTAAATACGGCTGGCGGCGTAGGTCTCGATCAGCCCCCATGTGCTTAACTCAATGGAAAATTATTTGTTATCTTTTTGTGATGTGCTCATGCAATTAGAAAGAAAGAGAGAAAACATAGTTTTACGATAAAACTTAGGGGCTAATTCAGAGGTAGATGTATGGCTGATGGTGTAGTGTATTTCAATAAGGACATTTCAGGGAAAAGTAAGGGGTGGAGGCGTGTACTGAATGTACAGTAAGGGTATGGTCAAGAAACCCAGAACCAAGCGCAGACGTCAGCATCATAGCTATGGCAAAATATACTAACTTCAGGGGGCTGAAACTCCACAGCCTATAGCAGATCTTAGTGTTAGCATATGTGACATATATGATATATGTTATACATACTTACATGCATGTAACTTAAAAGCAGATGACCGATTTTACTTGTACTTGGTATTGATAGAAATATATAAATTTCTATGTATTCTGTTTGGAAGCATGTTTGGGAGCAGCAGCTGAGAGGGGGTGTTCCACAGCAAATATTTTGGAGGCTTAAATGGGTGTCTCCTGAGAAAAGGTAGCTCTCAATTTAAAAAAAAAAAGAAAAAGTGTGTGTATGTGTGTGTATACATGCATACATACGTACATACATACACACATACATACACACATTACATAGATAGATAGATAGACATATACTGAAGAGCTGGCACTCCTGTAGGAAATTGATTGAAGGCTATTATTTTCTCCGGTGCACTCTCCACTGAAAAAGACCGGTGCATATATACAATGTGTAAGGGAGGCACTCGGAGTCTTGGAAAAATAAGTAAGCTAGAGTCCGATTAGATACGACGTTTCAGGTTTTTATTCTAACCTTCCTTAGCTGAGGATTTGGCTGTGTGCATTCAGAAGCCAATGGGGATGTGGCTCTCCCCTTTAAATCAGCTGAAGCCTCATTGCTAGTCATAGCTACTAGTTTCTAACTTCTAATGTTCCTGTCTGTGCACCCGTTGGTATATCAATTCATAACCTGTGATTCTGAGTGCTCCTCTCCATCTTTCTCTTTTTTATTATACCCTTGTCCCTGTACCTCTGTCTCCTGCATGAGTGAGCTGAGGAAGTGCCCCTGTTTGCTTGGTCTGTCTGATTGTTATCTGTGCTCTCTTGTGTATTACTATGTTTTGCACTGCTCTGTTTCTTGTGCTAACTCTATCTACACTCCAGTCCTTTACTGGTTAATATCTGTGCTTACCTTCTGCACTGCTCTGTTTATCGTGTACTCCACTCCATCTGCACCCTGGTCCTGTATTGGTACTTGCCCGTATCTTTTTCTCAGCTCTCCCAGTGGTACCTCTTATCTAGACACTGTACTGCGGTACTGGTTACCACCTACCGGGGGCTGCAACCAGCTACGTGTGCTGCAGCCCAGGTTATCTCCTCCATCAGGGGCTCTAGCGAAGACCAGGCCCCAGTTTGACTCCTCACCCCAGGAAGCAGGACACCGGTATTGTAACATCTATATAGGGTTGAAGGGAGCCATTCTTATTTTCCACCAGAGACTTGGAGGATCTGATGAAAGCTTTTCGAGATTCTTGCAATTATAATCTTCCATGGCTTGGGTTTCAGGATGAGATAATGGAAAGAATTTCCCCTTAGATAAATTGGCTCCTGGAATCAGCTCAGTGGTGCAGTTGTACAACTGCTGGGGTGGTAGGATATCCACAACTTTGTTGGAAAATACTTTGGCTATGTCTGTGTATGGTGCGAGAATCTGCTACTTTTCCCGATTACTTTTTCCTATTGAGGCAGCAGTTAGCTTTGTGGCCTTTATATCTGCAGTAGAGTCACAGCCCTAAGTAACAGCGATGATTCTTCTTTAGGCAGGACAAAAAAAAAAATGAAGGATGAATCACTTCTTTAAGCAATGGTTGATCTTAATGGTGAGGAGCATGCAATTTTCCAGCACCTCTGATAGAAGGTACTGTACCAGGATGTCCATGATCTATTTGATCTATTCAGATAGACCCAACCGAGACTGTGTGCCGTTGGATTCTCGCTCTCGGTCGCCCGGTGGCAAAATCCGGCACACTACTCCTTCACTTATGTTACTGACAGTGAGTATTTCTGACCAAGCATGTTAATTACTTTAAGTTGTTACAGTAAATGCTTTTACTTTAAACTAATGTCTCTTTTACACATTCACCTAACATTACATTTCCTAACAATACTTGTTTTTGGAATTCTTACATATGATTCAAAACATAAACGCAAATTAACATTTTTGACATGACACTTGAGGGTGAAGAGCTATGGATCTTAATGTTACTACCTTTGCACTTCCCTGCTGTGTGCCTTGTCTTTAGCGGCAAACATTATCTATTAAAGTATAATACTTTGAAACCCGATTTCCAGACTCTCTGGGGGTACATGGTTTATTGAGTCGCATGGATTTGTGCACGGAAAGACTTGACACATTTTAATTAGTGCTTACAATAGAGCAAAACAAGTTCATCAGGCAGCTACACAAAAAGGAAACAATGACACTGTCAGGGATGATGGCAATCTCACAGGGGGCTTAATCGTTTTATAGAGCTGTGTACAGTTGGTAGCCTCATTATTCACCAGATACAGACATCTGAGTTTCATGCAGTTCGATTCCCAAGCATCAGGTTTGCAGGTCCTGGGTTACCTAATACAGACATTGGTTTACTTGCATTTTAACCATACCTTAAGTTTTCTAACTCAAGCGTAAATAGTTGCAGATGTCTGGGTGGCACGGAGAGAGAGAGGGAACGCCTATACTGAAAAGTGACTAAGAGGGAAACTGTTGCAAATCCTACCCAGTCTCTCTTTTGGAAGTGTCATTCCTCTTATGTCTGGACAGGGTACATTCAGAATGTAAAACATTTGACCTACATACATTAGCCCAAACTTGAATTTAAAAACAAGTCTAAAAAGTAGTCAAATAAGACTTAAAGGACCGGGTGCAGAAGTCCTCTGACGCTGTGGTTGGGAGTCGCCATGTGATCCTTAGGTCTGTGAGTGCAAGGAGAGATAATTCCCTTTGCAGAAAACCAGGCTGTGTGTAAATAAGAATGGTACATAAGGGCTTACCCAAGCCTCCCTTCTAACGGCCTCCCTTCTAACATGTGTACATGTAATTCGTAATTTCGTAATGCTTGATCCGGTTAAACGTTATCTGAATATGAACTGGATCCTAGGCTGAGTATCTGTGCATTTCATGAACCTGTTGTATGATTTTTTGTGACTGGTTAAATGATAATAATACAGAGAGAATCCTTTAGCCCCTCTCCTCAGTAGGGTTTGTTTCTACAAGTTACATCTGAGATTGGAATCCATTTTGACCTTTTTCACATTGTAAACATGAGTTTCTAAATAATGCACCTCAAATGAAATGTAAAATTCATAGGCCTGTGAAAACTGGGAGTAGTCTTTTAACGCAGAATATGATTAGCTACTGAAGCAGTAATTGTGAGCATTACTGAATATACATTCCAAACCTGGCTGTGTTTAAAAAACTTTTAGGTTGAGTTTGTATTAATGTTATGCAATGTCTCCACATATCAAATCAAAACTTTCCATAAAAACTTACTGAGCTTCTAATGGCATCACTATAGAATAAACAAATATAGAACTACTAAACATCTTTCTATATTGCATTTGTCAGTGCTGAAACTAATTGATTTTCTCAAAATGTCTATATTAAATAGTTTTTGGACCTTACATCTTTAAATTACCAGTAAAACCTATGCGTGTTTATGGGTACTGTTGAGCCCACAGGCATTCATACCAGCAGTTAAGGACCTGAGGCATGTCAGGGTGCTTGATTCTGGGACATTACTTTTTTAACATACTGTACAATTCTTCCAAAAATAAGGATGGTTTTTTTTGGGTGTACTGGCTATGTCAAAATAGCCATCCCCATAAGGCAATAATAATCACCTCCCATGGTTATCTCTGTAGTAGAGTAACACTTTCAGTAGATTGTCGGAGAGGTAAGTTTTAACAAATTCTGAATGCTATCAGCGATATTCCTTAATCCTTTTTTACCATATTTTTTTTGTTTTAATAAATGAAAGATTATATTCTACTTCCACTATTAAAAAATTACGCATGGACCAGTGAAGGGGCCAAAGAACACATTAGTTAACACCGTAGACAACAGGTATGCATTATGCCACACAAATAAAAACACTTGATAACAAAATTTAAGCATGATAGCAGAAAAAAGGTAAAAAGGAATGGGGAGAAGGGGACTTTTGGGGGTTGAGATGCACACAGCCTGACAGAGAAAGATTGAGCTCAATAAATGTTATTATTATTAACATTTATTTGTAAGGCGCCACAAGGTGTCCGCAGCCCCATACAAAATACAACAATATACAGTACAGACATACAGGGCAGGGATGGACAGCATAGTGCATAATATAATGCAATATAAATATCAAAATAACACAAAAATACAATAAAGTAAAGCAAGATCAGAAAGCTAGACAATATGCGACGTGTCACGCTTGGCAAATCAGGGAGCAATGAGAGGTTGAGAGGGAGCCACAATGTGGGGATGGGGTAAAAGGGTAGCAGAGGGGTACAAGAGGGTACGAAGTGAAGGGAAAGTGGTGGAGGAGGGAACAACACTAGGATGGAGGACCCCGC
>WWET01000077.1:831018-846359 GCA_011038615.1 Limnodynastes dumerilii | reverse complement strand
CACCCCCCCCCCCCCCCACACATACTATAACCACACATTACCCCCTCCCCAACATAACATGCATACATTGCAATCACCCACACATAGAATAACATACAAACATGCATCCATCTCACTCACACACACTGAACTATACACACACATACCAGTACCTGATGACAATGAGGAGCCAGTAGTCAGTAGCCTGGCCCGCAGAAACAGGAAAGGGATCTTCTTACAGTTGCCAGGGGGCAGTTCCAGACGCTATCACAAAGAAACAGGCAGCCAATCACGAGGCTGCCTGTTACTGAATGGGGTGGAGGCTGTCTCACGATTGGCTGCCTGTTTCCCTGGCAACTGTAAGCTCCTGGCTGTCTAACGTCTAACTATCTATGTGTTTCATATCTATCTATCAATATGCGTATATTAATTTTATATACATATATTTATTATCTATACATAGGTAAATACTGTATCTACACACATCTTGTATACCACACACACACACACACACACACACACACAACATACATGCATGCATTACATACACACACAACATACATGCATGCATTATACACACACACAAAACATACATACATTCATACATACATACATACATACATACATACATACCTATATATACCTTACACTCACTAGAGTTATCACCTTTTCATCAAGAAATTCCCGAACACAGCTCCCCCCTTGGGAAAAAAAACCTTGCTGTTTGAAAATGGGTTTTTTTTTTGGTACTTTGCTTTAACATATATACAGAACATACAGTGTATACATATACAGTACATACACCCCCCGTGCCCACATACTATAACCCCACCTTACCCTCACATATACTATAACCACACATTACCCCCTCCCATATTATAACCACACATTACCCTCTCCCCATCACTTACTATAATCACACTGTGACAGGACACACGGATCCTCACTGCTGCCACCAGAAATGTGACAGAATCCACAGATCCTACTGCTGTCACCAGTCTGTAACCAGTGCTCCCGACCGTTGTCCTGCTACGTTGCTATGGGATACGACTTATCCCGATATGGCTCCTACACTGTGGGTATAGGGGTTCCTTCTTACAGCCAGTAATCGACTGTCACTGTCTCCTCCCACTGTGCTATAGGAGGGGTCTTGCTGCCACCACTAGGCTCCTACCACCGGCACCTGGAACCGCTTTCTTCCGGGTATCTGCTGACATGGCTGTTGCACGCTCCTGGTCTGGGTGTTGTGCCCCTGAACCACTTGCTTTGGTTTAGGGCTGCTGGGTAGCTTGGCAGAGCAGACAGAACGCTGGGGTTCCTTCCTTCAGAGAAATGGATTAGAGATCAGCTAATCTGTACACTCCTAGCTCCAATCGGTGCCGCTTCGTCCCAAAAATACAACATTCCATATTTACAGTCAGGAAATACTTTCTGCAGACAGGACTTTAACACAATTTACACATAACACAATTTACACATAATATTTGTGCCCAAGTCTGTGAGCTTTTAAATTAGAGAGTTCCTGTATTTTAGGATGAAAGCTAATGACTCCCCACTGTGCTTCCAGGCCAGGATGTGGAAAAGAAATGGTCCACAATGTCCTAACACTCATACAATACACTAGATACATTTCTTATATATATATATATACATATACATACAGTGATTCACTGCGTAACTATCATGAAATATGTTGAATCATAAATTGCACTGTGTGGTCTGACCACGTATGACGTGGTCTGACCACGTATGACGTGGTCCAGCCACACTCCTCCCCCCCAGTTCATGCGGGCCACCAGCGGCCATGTCCTCACGATTTGGCTCCTGGTCCCTGTCCATACATTCCTTTACCCCTGGTGATACCTGATACACAGGTTGCCTTATGGGTGTCACGTCTCGTGGCAGAAGCCGCATTACTTACCCCGTTAGGAGACTTTTTGCGGCTGTTGCTGCACTTCGTTCCCGACGTCCGGCCTCCAGCGGTCCCCGGCGTCCTCGTGGAGTGCTGGGTGCCGCCATCTTGGAAGACGTCATGTGACTCCCCGCGGCCAATCCTGAAGCAGGCCAGGGGAGCACGTGTCTGAGGAGCCAATCAGCGACAGGGGCGGGCTATTTAAACCCCTGTCAGCTGTTCCCTGGTGCCAGATCTTCGTGTCTTCTAGCCTAGGAGCCTGGTTCCTGTTTGCTCATACCTGCCTGTACCTACCTGACTGAACCTGCAGCAGTCATACCTGTTTATACCTACCTCCAATGGAAGTCTTATCCTGACGAAGCCCCCACACAGAGGGGTGAAACGCGCTGATTGGAGAGCTCTCCGACGCCCAGTGAACAGTCAACAACTTCTCTGTTGCCATCACAACCCGCAGCCGAGTCCGCACGTGCAGACACTGCCGCCCACAGAACGAGAGGGGATCACTGTACAAACGCCCAGCTGATTACTCCTACCACACCAAAGGCCTACCATCGGCCAGGACGCCCGGGGATCGCTAGAGCACTGCTCTCTCCCCCACCAGCCTAAGGCTACATTGAGGACCTGCAAGGCCGTGCAGAGGACCGCCCATCAGCATAAAGCTTTGCCACAAGACACTTCTGTCAAGTGCGCATCACCGTAGAGAGGTAATACCTACGACCAGTCACCTTACTGTACCCGGCAGCCCAGATTTTATAGCACGGTACGCTACCGCACAGGAGCGCCCTCTATAGCCATTTTTGTGCAAATTTCCATGTACTCCGTTGTACTTTGGACCTCAGCGGTTATATACTTCCCTAGCTGTTTTAACATTCAACTGTTCAGTTGTTCAGTTGACACTACTGTTAACCATCTGCTTGACTTTAGCAAGGACCACCTTTGCACCACCAACCTTATATGCACTGCTTATGCTAAAGCAGTGCAGGCTGCCAGTCACCTGTTACCTGTGCATTTTCCCTATATTTGTGCGTTCTAATCTCCACTCAGATACCGCTAATTACTAATTGTTGTCACTGTACCAAACAGGGTAACACTGTGTATAACCATCCTTTTCCAATTACAAGTGGCTATATCTGCGGACACCATCCTATGGATTGTCTGTCTTCCGTGTCTGTTATCCACTGTTGACAACACCTACTGCACACTTCTGCATCTCCCAAAGCCCCTGAATATCTTTCTGGGCACAAGTGACATTTCATTTGATTAACACTGTGTTATATGTGATACAAAAGATTTGTTCCTATATACAGTAAAACTTTTTAGCTACCATCTATCGTTGTCTGTGCATTATTCATCACTCTTTTGCACTTGTACTATCTACCTCCTATAGCGCTTAGTAATCCCATTGTTTGAATCCGCTACTTATCTACCTGTCAGAGACTGCTCTCATACACGCCAGCCGGTCTCACCTTGCTCGCCTGTCTGGGCGGAATCTCCGTCTGTCCCTTTAGGGCTCATATGAGCCACCATTATTTAAAACCGCCCAGCTTCGTATTCTCTGTTTCCGCCCGCCAACCTGAACCCAGTGCGGATCAATCTCAGAACGTGACAATGGGCTTGCAATCGCCAGTATCTACAGGGTGCATTACTATAGAAGTCATACCTGGCTTTCTGCTAAATTGAGCAGCAAAGTTCCACAGCACAGATGCAAGCTGCCCCTCTTACAGCTACTCAGCTTCTCCTCCCAGCCCACGTCTTCTACAACACCATCGCCCTTGGCATACGAGAGGAGATCAACAAATTCTGTCCGCATTCCAAGGCCATGATCATTGCCCAGGACAAAACCAGTGGGAAGGTCATACATAACTGCTACATCTCGCATCTCCTTGCCAGCTCCCCAGTCCAGACATACCCGTGCCATGGGGACGTCTCTCTCTAATCCATTTGCCACAGTCATCTTAGCTGTGTGTCCCTGCAATATTGCAGCAGATTCCACAAGATAGGGACTCACCACAGTGATTGAGGCCCCTGAGTCAGTCCTTCACTGTGCAGGAGTCCCACTTGGACAGGCTGCAGGTGTCTCCACATATTGGAAAGTGGCCTTGTGGCAATAGCAGTTACCATCTCCACAGAGTCACTCTGCTCCATACCACACTCCCTTGGGCTGACAGGAGTGGGAACAGTCTCTTGGGCCTTACCTCCTATGGTCAGGCATGCAATCCGGGCCCCAGGACTTGGATTAGGGGCACGAGTCTGGGGTGCTTGGGCTGTGGGACAGCTCATTCGTAAGTGACCGATTTTCCCGCAGCCATAACATTTTTTCTCAAGCCTTGGCTCCGGTGGTCTCTGATAGTTTCCAGGGACAGTACGGGGCAATGCTTGGCTAGAGGTACCCGGGTTGGTGGTCACATGCCTGGGGGGTTGAGTAGAATTGGAATGTTCCCCTGCTCTTACAGTCCTTTGTGGCTGGCTTGTTGTCTGACGTTTTTGCCAGGGTGGGCAAACAGCCACATATTGATCCGTTAACTGGGCTGCTTCTTCCAGCGTTTTTGGTTGTCAATCCAGCACCCATTCCTTCACCCCTGGTGCACACCGGCAATTGTTCTTGGCAAATTAAGTCAATTAGCGCCTCCCTAGTCTTGGCGCCTGATCCATCCATCCACCTTACCACAAATTGCTGCAAATTGGTTGGCGAATTCCTTGTGGGTGATGGTATTGGTTTTTGCCAAGTCATGGAACTTCTGTCGGTACATTTCTGGGATAATAGCATAATATTTAAGGAGGGCCCTCATAACAATGTCATAGTCTGCACAGTGCTCTTGGGCCACTCCGTGGTAAGCATCCACTGCCCGTCCATGCAGTTTAAGTACCAGGTACTTAACCCATTTCCTCCTGGATAAATCATGGAGTTTGCAAGTCCTTTCAAATACTTGTAAATGTCCATCAATATCTCCACAATTGTCCTCAAACTTTGCAAAATGTAGAGACCCTAGACGGGGTACAAAAGTTGCTACATGTTCCCGGGACACTGCCATCTGCTGTGCCCACCTCTGGCCCCATAGCTATATAACAAGCATCTGCTTCTTTTTAGATACACCTTCCCCCAGGTACTCCAACGTGTCAGGCTCACCATGGATCACAGGTGATGAAGCCTGAGCTGCTTGTACCTGATACTGGGGAACACCTCTGAAGTTATCTGATGCTGTACTATGCTAGGGTCCACATGTGACGTCTTGGGTAAACACTTGTCTTTCCTCCTTGTCGCAGTCACTGTCTGGCTCCTCCCCCTAGACTGGCCGGTTTTGCTCCTCCCAGTCCAGCAGAGCCTTTCTCATCTCACATCTTGTTGCTGCATAAGAGACATCCATACCTTTGGCTTGGTAAAAACTTCCAAATCCGCCTTGGACATTCCGCTCTATTTCGCCATCCTGTGCGTTTCTCTTTGCTGCAGTTACTTCTCTCCTGAGTAACTCGGCTTTCACCAACAGGACACAAAAAGCCACCTGAAACAATCCTACCGCTTGCCACCGGAAATGTGACAGGATCCACGGATCCCACTGCTGCCTCCAGAAATCCGACAGGACACACGAATCCCTCTGCTGTCACTGGTCTGTAACAGGCTACTGACCGTCGTCTTGCTACGTTGCTACGAGATACGACTTATCCCGATATGGCTTCTACATTGTGGGTATTGAGGTCCCTTCTTACAGCCAGTAACCGACTATCACTGGCTCCTACCACCAGCACCTAGAACCGCTTTCTTCTGGGTATTCACTGATACGGCTGTTGCACGCTCATGGTCTGGATGTTTTCCCCCTGAACCACTTGCTTTGGTTTAGGGCTGCTGGGTAGCTTAGCAGAGCAGACAGGATGCTGGTGGTTCCTTTCTTCAGGTCAGCAGAGAAATGGATTAGAGATCAGCTAATCTCTAGGTTACAGGAATACAGCTGTTGCAATACTTGAGGTAAATGAATGTTTTATTAGCTCTTCAGTGGGTCCTGATAAGGACCTCTGGACTGCTGGTTTGCTGTATCAGTGATATGTCCAGATAGAGTACTTCAGTTGGAACACCTTTCTATACAGAACACAGCTCAGTTTTTATACAGGTTTTGGCACACATGCTGGGAGGGGGGAACACCCACTCCCAGCTCCAATCGGTGCCGCTCCGTCCCAAAATACAACATTCCATATTTAGAGTCAGGTAATATTTCCTACAGATAGGACTTTAACACAATTTAATACAATTTACACATAACACAATTTACACATAACAACATTTTTGCCCAAGTCTGTGAGCTTTGAAATGAGAGAGTTCTTGTACCTTAGGAAGAAAGCTAATGACCCCCCCACTGTGCTCCTAGGCCAGGATGTGGAGTCTGCACAAGCCTCATTACCATAGATAATTACCAAAGAAAATGTCCACAATGTCCTAGCACTCATACAATACACTAGATACATTTTCAATATATTTATATATACAGTGATGCACTGCGTAACTATCATGAAATATGTCCAATCATAAATTATATGACGTGGTCTGGCCACGTATGACGTGGTCTGGCCACGTATGACGTAGTCCGGCCACAACGGGATTTAGACTAGTAGCTTAATAATGCGCATTTTTAATCTTATTACAGTGGTTTATTGAGCCTTATTAATATTGAACCCTCTTAAACATTTTATTACTATTAGAATTTTTCTTAATCATTTAAATATAGCCTACTTTCCATGTATACATAGCATATTTATATTCTATTAAAATATACTGAAATATTTCATTTAGAGTAAGACCTTTTTATTTTTATCTCTTACGTACTATCTAATGCAGTTCATACATTTAATATATTATAAATGTAATGGATTTTTACCAGATTTAATAAAAGCTCTCATTTTAAGCTATCTGGTAACTGATAAATGATCCATTAAATAAAGACCCCCAACAATGCATCTCAAAACCAATCCCAATGATTTATCACTACCACATGGGGCCAGATCCAGAGCTACGTTTGCATTACGTTTCAAGACGTAGCGTATTTACTATGCAGTCCCGTAGGCATTCCCCTTGCTCGTAGTACTTTGGCCGTTTTACGTTTGCCGAACCCTACCTTAATTTTACACAGTGTAAGTACTGAAGTATGTACATGCTACACGTATGTACCTGCCTAAGCACGCCCAGACTGTATGGTTTAAATGCCTCGCCCCGCCTCCGAAGCGCAATTACGGGTGTCGTATGTTTGGCACGCTCCTTCGCTCATAGTTACGCTGCTGATACATGGCTGGTACGTACGTTCAGAGTTACTTGGCATAACATCTGCCCTGCACATGCGGAGTACATTCAAAACAGCGTTTTTACGTCAGCGGCTAGCGTAAAAACGGTAGCGTACTTAGTTCTGGATCTACCCCATGGTTAGTAAATAGACTTATGTCCTTCTTACCAGCCCTCAATATTAAATGAATAACATTCACACATTTACTTATCCTTTAAAACATGCCATGACATTATACAGTCCCCATATTGAATAAAAAGCACTCCATTCCCCAGTATAACAGAAAAAGTACCAACTTAATACAATAGGTGCCTTGACCCCTGACATCAAATAAAAATGTCCTTCTCTATGGCTCTGGCCATGCCTTCACTTTTAAATTGTTCTTGATTTACAGGAAAACCTTCTTTTTGTTTAGAAAATCTTGCTTCAAATGGCTCTCCAATATGTTGATAGCAGATTAGTTTGTTATGGTGTGTAACATTAATTTAAGATAACTCCTAGTATTTTATTTGATTTTATGTATTGTTTGAACTTATGACAAATATATTTGTCTTTTCCTTTAAATCTATACACCCTGTTCTAAAACTAGACCCATTTCTAAAAGTCAACAATCCAAGGGCCCGATTCAGTTAGCCTAGAACCCGCTTTATTTGCGGTGCGAAGCTAAATGTGTGAATTTTCTTTTATTTTTATTTGCACCACAAACTCTTTTCCGTCTATTGCAGTGCGCGAATCTAATTGAATCAAGCCCCAAATGTGTTCTTGTGATGATTTTTATTCCATTTAAGACTTTAGGGAAGCAGACTGGTAAAGGAATTAATATCCCGGTGGGCTAAGAGGGTGGCTTTGCCTTTCCCACATGGAAGTCCGGAAGGGAGCGTGCATTTGGAACTTATGTCTGCATCTGGTCCAGTGTAGAGGTCTGATATGAAATGTTGACAGTAAAAATGTTGACAGTTGAGTATTATGTCAGTATTTGTTTGTAATACCTATAAACTTAATGTAATGCAGGCGGCTTGTAAATAATGTCAGAATGTAATAATATATATGTAATTTATTTGTAATACCAACATAATACTCAACTGTCAAAATAACAACCTGCAAGGCAATGTAGGTAATCAAGGCTACATTGGAGGTATATTTATTTTTGTAATGATCTGGGTCAATATAGCATCCCAATTTAAGAATACTTACCACTTTATTGAGCCATGTCAAAAGCTTTAATTAACGGAAAGTCTACTTCCATGGTGATCACTGCAACTGCTCTTCTGCACATGCTTAGCAACCATTTAAAAGCAAAAACAAAAAACTTTTTTAACACTCTCTCTACATGATAAATAAACTCTCTAGTCTGATCCACAGGCATTACCAAGAGAGTATCACACAGTATGTGTGTGTCTAGTTTACCATAGTTGGGAACATTTGAGTTAAATTTGCAGAATTGCTTTTTGACTGATCTGGTACTTATTCAGATGTTCACAGTAGGATGTGCCACTAAGTAACCTGGAGTTGAACATTTGTGTGTACAAATCAATATCGCATGCCAACTACAGAACAGAGAACAAAACCCATATTATAAATAACAACCAGCTAATGGAACAAAAGAAGCAATACTGTAAAACTTCAAACAGAGGGACTACCAAAGTCACTAGCAAAATATACCAGACACATCAGGGAATTTGTTAATGTTAGGAACAGCTGGCAACTGTGACATTTACACCACTACTGTCCTGACAGCCTTGTAGTGAATTCTAAGACTGAAAACAACACACTCCTGTTAAATATCGCCCCAAAAAATAAGAAAGGGCCGTGGGGGAGATATTACTTAATGAACACAGTGTAATGACATATAGGTCTTTCTTTTACTTCCCTGCATGAAATGTATCAAACCATGCAAAAACTTTACTCTCCAACAGATGCTAAAGTAGTAAACAGTAAATCACTAGCGCTGCATGGTGTTAATACAGCCAGCTTGATACCTAGTCTCTGCATAACTTCACTTCCAAACTGCCTACACAGATTTGTGCATCAAAGTAAAAAGGTCTCTTATCAGAAAGCCATAACCAGTCATGATAGCAGTAAATAAGAAGAAGGCTTTGCTAGTCCTACTTACCTATAAATCAGAGCACTTGATTCAAAAATCGATCTGTGTAGATTAATTTCAGTAGCAACGCATAAACCCTTTTTTTCTGGAAAGTTAAAGCTCAGCTTAGGCTGTCAAATCAACAACACATCACGGTGTGGTGTAGTGTCGTGTTAAGCCAGCATCTATGTCTTCATTTCTTTCATTCATTTTATTTTAAATGTGCGCAGCATAGTTTTCATACTAAGTTGCTAGAAACAAAAGATTCTTCTCATTAAGGAATTTCATTTGAAAAGTTAGATTTCTCCCGGGAGGATAAGACACATCTTTTCATTTATGCTGCTAATGGAACTCAATTTTTTATATCACTAGATAGAGTTTCAATCCCACAGAGAAATAACAGAAGCCTACATAATGTGGATAGTGTTTGGAGCATCTATTAACACTTAATGGTGCAGCAAGCAACACTTTGGAATATGAACAATTCACCAATTCCAATAAATAGAGGGATGTAGATGCAGACATTGCAGAAGCACAGTAATTAATTTACAGTTTAATGACACAGCAGCACACTTAAAGCTATTACATTTGACAAGGTAATGGTTATTTGTTCAGTTATAAAAGTGCACATCATGTACTGCTGTGTAGAAATAAAGTCTATGGGACCGCCTGGGCCAGAGTGTAAGGTCAGCATTATTGCACTTTAATTAGCCAACCCCGTGGGTTACCACATGTCTATAAGTACATTAGGTTTATTGTAAGTGCCCAAACTTAAGCAATGCATTATTATATCTTTTTGATTTCCAAGGGCGTAACTAAAGCAATACAATATAATGATTTTACTATAAAACAAAATTCCCCAAAAATGTTTTTAATACTATATATTTAAAATAATATTCCAATAGTGATTTCATAGCTTTAATATTGCATTTGAATTAAGAAATTCTAATGGTCAGCAATAGGACTTAGACATGACCTGGGGATCAAATGTGTTGGCATGTACAGAGCTTATTTCGGTCTGTGTTCAGTTACGGATCAGGTCACTTGCGTGGGCACGCCCTTACTGTACATTAACCACGTGCCTGCTCCTAATCTTCCTTCTCACAACACGCTTCTTAGCATGCAATCGGCCACAGTTAAATTCTATTCTGAATTGGGTGCGATTACAGGCGCTTCATTTCTGACCATGTACAAAATTATATTTGTGGTCCAGCAGCTACAACAAAATAAGTAGAACATATTTATTTATTTAGTAACAGATTGTGTAGGTCCCTAACACATACATACATACATACACACACACACACACACACACACACACACACACACACACACACACACACACACGGGTTAATTTAGTCCCCAGCCAATTAACCTACCAGTATATTTTTGGCATGCGAGAGGAAACTGGAGCACCCACGAAGACACGGGGAGAACACACAAACTCCACACAGATAAGGATTAAAGAGAACAAACATTTCCATTACGCTATTCATTTGGCAAAATATGTTTGTTTGCTTTCAGAACAAAACACCTCTATGGTCTTTCAATAAATACAGCTGTGTACTGAGCAAGGACATACTGCGTCATATGGGAAAGGCATGGAGGAAATCTGCAGCCACATTGGTAATAGATGGTCAAGGGAATTTTCACCTTTCAAAAGTGTAAGGTGCATTCAGAATTCTTAACAGTGAGTAATCCAAGAAGTAATTGCTCCACTTTATTATTGTGTCAAGTTTGCATTGGTAACGTCATTCTGAGATTGCTTATGTTACAGAAAGAAAAGTATTCACACCAATAAAATATATTTTGTTAGGTCAGTAGCGTGGTTGATTTTTAGTAATAAAATCAATTATTGTATCACAGTAAAAAGAAAAGGACATGTTAAAAAGAAAATGACATTGGGTCTGTGTCAGAAGCAGTGGAGGTTTTGTTACAGTAATAAGAGAAGGATTACTAAGGATATCAAGTCTGTGACTCTCCTCACTCCAGCAGAGAGGAAATTTGCTGCTTGCTCTATACACTGTGTGTACCTTGCATGTAATCCTTGATGAAATCTGCTCTAGTTGGCATAGATATAAGCAATTGTTTTGCCAGGCTTTATAGCCTTCATGTCATCTGTTCGTTCAGTAGGCAGTATTGTTGTCTCAAGTTATATAAACAGAAAGTCATGCTCACCCACTGCTTTGGCAGCTAGTACAGAAGATAACTCTAGCACATATTTTCTTTTTAAATATTGTTCCAGCTGCTTGTGTCTTACAACATCTCCAAAATGAAGCAGAATTGCAGACACAAATCTGGACACTGAGCTAATATCACCACCAGAGATTTATATGACTAAATAACAACACAAATATGAGAATTTGCTTTACATAGCATCAGAGCTTTAGGTTGACCGTTGTAAAGGCAACAGATGCAGGTTTACAATGTTTAGATTTTAAATAGTTGAGGTATATTCATCAGTGCTTCTAACAGTTGTCATTTGGCAAACTGTTTGCTTGCTCTTTGTATTTTAGATCAGTCAGGAAAATTATTGGTATTATAAAAATGCCTTCTGTATTGTATATGGATCACTACAAATTTTTCTGGTAATTTATATGCCCAGTCCTGGATATAGTGGTCAGGCTGTCACTAGGCACCACTTTAATGGATGCCCACACCAGATAACTTAATAAATGCTCTGAGTCTCAGCCATAGGACTTCTCTTCCATGTAGGTTATTAGCAGGTTAGGCAACTTCTGATGTGCCACTATCAGGGCCGTTGCTAGGGCGTTCAGCGCCCCCCGGTGAACCTTAAATTTGCGCCCTCCTGTTTAACACCAGTGACCGGTGGTGAGCGGGGGGATGAGCGCCTTTCCAGCATGGCGGTGGGATGCACTGCATATCCCCACGGAGTGTATCACGCCGGCCCTGGAAACTATAGGGCACTAGGCCCTTGTAGGTTAAAGTGTGCTAGTTCCTGGTAAAAAAAAAAAGGGCTATAGGTAAACACCCACTAGACCATGGTAGATTTAAGGGCCTTATTTTTTACAGGGCGCTAAGACCTAGTTGAAAGAGTGCACTAGGCATTAGTCACAGAAGGGTGCCAGGACCACAGTTAGGTTGCAGGAATGTGTTGGGCCCTTAGTTAATGGTTAGAGGGTGCTAGGCCTTGTGTAATATTTAAATGGGCACATTAGAAGGTGCAAGTTCCAGATGTTAGGAGGGCGCTAAGCATGGTAAAAGTATCCCCCTGTATTTACATCTCTCCTATCCCCCATGAGTGCAGATAGAATATGGTCGCCCATTGTCTGTTCAACTCGACTGACTGCAAAGCGCGCCATAGGTGAAAAGTGGTGCCTGAGTCTGTGACCAATGATGGAAATATACCATCACCTATAACATAAATAGACAAATGGTTTGGGTAGGGAAAAGTGCTGAAGATGTGTGGTAAAATAACTAAAAATTGTTGTCAATAAAATATATATAAATCACAATAACAGTTTAAACCTCAATATCCTAACTAATAATCTGCGACATATTGGTTAAGACCATTCAAAGTCCCACAAAGTCTCCGAGGTTAGGAGTGTTTCATATAATCAGGAATGTAAATATTCTTTATATAGTGAAAATGAGGGTTTCCAAATATCTCAAATGTCCAAGCATAAAAAACAATAGAGGGAGATAAAAATAAATAAATAGATAAATTAATGAATTAATTAATTAATAGGATAAACAGTATGTACCAATGTAGAGTACCAATAAAATAAAGTTTTATTTAATAAAGCTACAATAAAACTCAATCCACAATGATTGTGGATCTCACTAATGATAAATAAATGGCTATAGAGTCCTACAGGAATGTTCCTACCCCAGTGGTAGATGGTAATGGCACAGAAAGGCACCAGTCCGCTGTGTGAGACGTTCAGCTGGGACGTCTCACACAGCTGACAGGACACCCGGATACCGACAGTCTGGAGCCGCCGGAGAAGACAATGCGCAGTTCGGATCTCTGTGCTAAGGATCAACTTGACATGTTTCGGACAGACCGTCCTTTCTCAAAAGTGATCCATGTGATATGTGGGGCTTGTTAAATAGTTTTCCCGCGGTAAAGGTTCCTATTACTCCTCCTCTCTGTGGGCTCTATTTACTAAGAATGCCTGAACGTAGCTCCGGCAAGTTCGAATTTGCTCTCTGAGAACTTCTGAGCAATGTTCAGGCTATTTACTAATACTCACCCTCTGCTGGCTGTCCCGCGATGACATCTGAACTTTCTTCTGTCATCACAGGCTTTCTTCGTGTGACCGGAAGGTCTGCACATGCGCAGTGGCTCTCTGCTCGGACTTTGTAAAAAAATGAAGTCCCAGCATGAGAAGCACTGCGCATGTGCAGGCTCTCCATGTCGGGACCGGCACCTGCGGGCAGACGCGTCTTCGGTCCGGTAAGTATTTAAAGCTATTTTATTGTGTTCTTTTATTTCTGTCGTTTTTTTACATTTTTTTAATTAAAAAAAAATAAAATTATTTTCATTTTTTAAAGACAACGTTATTTACGTATATTCCAGAGGTCTACCCATACATATACCCATTTTTCTCCCCCTAATAACAGCTATTAGGGGATATTCCAGCGGTCTACCCATACATATACCCCTTTTTCTCCCCCTAATAACAGCTATTAGGGGGAGAAAAAGGGGGTTTTATGGGGAGATTGCTGGAAGAGAATTCTAAACGCCAGTCTGAAATGGCGTTATTTTAACTCTCAGAGCAGAGTATAAAACTCCGCTCTGAGGGTTAGTAAATAGCCATCCCCATTGAAAACAACGGGCTGGCGAGGACAGGTGAAGTTTTGCCGCATGGCCATGGAAACTGGTGATTTCCATGGCGGTGCAGCTGTTGTAAATAGCAAAACGTTCATTTTTGGAGTTATAACTTCATAACTCCAAAAATGAACTTTTTAAAGCTTTAGTAAATAAAGTGTGGGCGGTATCTTAATCCACAGCCCTGGTCTTTTAACCCTATATGCCGCTATACTCACTATAAAAACTAATACCCTCACAAATAATAAGTTGTAACATGCAAATAAAAATCCACAATAAGTCATATAGGTATACAATTATCAAGAATGTTATGCTAACAACATAAATAAATAAGTAAATAAATAAAATAAATAAATAAATAAAAAATCATAGCAACCTCTTCTAAATACTGACATCCTACTCATAGTTGTTTTTAGTTGTATAAAGATATAAAAATAGTCTCAACAGAAAGTAATACTATATATAAATAAAGTGCTTAATATGTGCAATGACAATAATACCATAAGTTATTTATAAATAAAGTGCTTAATGTGAGCAATGACAATAATAACATAAGTTATTTAAATACAAAGTGCTAATTAATACATATGTCATGCTCATTACATATATCTTTTATATACAAGATACATATAAATACATAAATATACATAACTATCATTAATAAAGTGCAATGAAGGATAAACTTAATAATGATATATCACTAATTTTATAATGAAATCAATGTGTACATATGTATACATATCATTATTAATAAAGTGAAAATATAAGACTGGACTATAATACCATATAACAATTTACATGGTACAGTGTTTAGATACCCAACAATAATAAAGTGCTATCACAAACCGTGTTGACGGTGAAATAAGCTAAACTAAATTAATCAGGTTATATAAAATGAATTAAATATTATATTAAAATATACTAAAACCAAGATGAAATAAATGGTACCATGAAGGATAAACTGAAATATCATAGGGAAACAATTACCATCATATGTATGTACAAAACATCACAAATATATTATTCAATTATTAAGGATTCTATATTTTGAGGAACAAGCGCAAGAAAAAATACCAAAAATAGACCACTAGGTCATCTAGCAGGTTATAAAACATAAACACTTCAAAGGATAAGTTAAACAGGTAATATGGATCCCCATATTCAGATAGGAGCCACACATTATCCCTCTCTCAAAGCTTGGATTAATCCTCAAACCTAGTGTCCAAGAAAATCCTCCAAGTATACATATATGTCACTTTTACCAAAAAATGCTATAAATTACTATTAAAATAAATGAAATTAAAGCAC
>WWET01000077.1:807515-824827 GCA_011038615.1 Limnodynastes dumerilii | reverse complement strand
GCGGTTCTTAAAGTCTTTTAGTGAAAGAAGGTGTTTAATAGACCCTGCTAGTCCAACAGTTTAGTTTTTTTTTTGTTAAGAACCACCTTTAGGATGGATGTACATTAGAGTCCCCCTGCTTGGCTCTTTTGAGTGAGGGGGAAGCACAATGGCATTACAGGCCCCTGGCTATGGAGACCAGATGCCCCTGTGTGTGTGTGTGTGTGTGTGTGTGTGTGTGTGTCTCTATAGCTGTCTTTCTGTCTATCCTCAAGACAATGAATAGCTCCTCTTTCAATAAATATGTGTTTCACGATAACATAAAAGCCTCTATGATAGCTGGCCATGGGGAAGCACCAAGAAATTTCTGTACTGGGGGCCAAAATATTGCAGAAGTAATGATCTAGGAACTTCTGCTAAAACCATGGTGGCACATCTCATGAATATTAGATATATATATGCAACATACATGGATTTATTATTTTAATAAAGAGTCATTTTTCCTATCTAGGGAATACAGTCTATAAGCAGTTTTCTCTAACAGTGACAGATAATTCCATTCATTGCATTTCCTGCCTGCTTGAGAAAGTGCATTGCTTTTAAGTTACATGCTCTTAATATAAATGACTGTGCCATATCTTAGCTGGAGTTGGCCAGGAAGATGACATGTGTCTGCATGGGATGTCCGTTACACAGCATAGAGAATCAGTTCTATGCATTCAGAGTGTTTCTACCAGACGCTTTACTGTGGTCTCCCAGCTGTTTCTTTATCTCCGGCACACACAGTGAAGTTATTAAAAGTGATATACTCAGCAAAGCCCATGCAAGCTTCGTGGCTTATATTCCGTTTCTGTTCTGTTTCATGACACATACATTCACAGTTTTACAAAGAGTTTTTATATTCCTAATACCATGAAAATACATCACGTTGATTTCAAATCTGTAAAAATGCAGATACCCAGATGCCTTTTTAAACTTACGTTTTATTTTGTATTTAAGTGTCTGATCAAATGATTCATATAATTATACAAAGCACCCTATGAATAATATTCTGTTAGAAGGTGCTACCAGGTATGTTTTAGTTCTATTAAATTTTATCAAAGAATCCTTCCTCTGGACGCATATATTGGCCAATGACAGGGGATACGGAGCATACCGAGCTGGTCTCCTGCCATTCTTACATTCCCTACTTTCATATTTGCTTTCAGCCATTACAACTGTTCAAAGCTTTGATTCATGTATAGTGATTTAAGTGTCCAGGCACTTGTAAAAAACAGATTCCCTTTGGATATTTTTCTCTTCGGATCTGATGCAGAGTTTTAGCGGATCCACAATTTCTTTTTAGCTAATTCCCAACCCCCCCCCCTACGCCAATATAAATAAATTAATAAAATAATACACAAATCTCAACACCACAGGGCAAGCTGGTGCTTATAGTGCTACAAGCACCAGAATGCCCATGGATGCCAGGGCATGCAGGCACTTGTGTAACTACAAGCACCAGCATGTCCTGCCATCCAGGGCCCTCTGAGCAGCTTACCGTTCCCAATTTACTGTAATAGTGTTAGGGCGCAAATGACAGTTATACTGGCACTGGGGTATAGTTATAACCTCTGACAACGTGGGAATGGCAGAGATTATATATATACCCTAGAGCCAGTATAACTGTCATTTGTGGAGGGGATGTCTTGGCAGCAGGACTGTTTGCGGCGCTCGTACCAGAGTTTGTTCATGTTTTTGCCAGGCCACTGCCACTGGATTAAATGCTTGGAAGACTTGATCCTTGACAGAAGAAAATTCCTTCCAAGTTGGCAAGCATGGTTTTTTTTTTTAATGTAACCAGCAGCTCTTACATTATTACAGTTTACTGGGGACATTTAGCTGCACAGCGGGCCCAGGATGGCAGGACATTCTGGTGCTTGTGTCTGCATCCCTATCCACATGAATAGGCAAACGCTTCATCAAGCTATGATTTTCTCCCCCCCTCCATCACCAAAACCATTGGTGATACCTCTGTCTTCTCCTCCCCTAAAGTTCGCTGCCTAGGTGTCATCCTTGACTTTTTGCTGTCCATCCCTACCCTGTATGTCTGTATTGTATTTTGTGGTATTTTCTTACTTTTTATGATAATAATAGTCAGTGGTCAAAGTGGAAATAGTATTACAGATCAGCTTAAAACTCTGAATCAGGTCCTTTGAATCAAAGAAAATATAGTGGAGAACAAAATTTCTTGTGACATTTACGTTATATGATTAGGCTTTGTAGTCTGTTACCATGTATATAATCCCTGTACTTAGCAGTGGGTGGAGAAACTGGGGACATTAACAATGAACAAAATGGAGGTGAAACACAAATAAAAACAACAAATTGCTTTTAATTAATCAGAACAACTTGAACACAATTGAATTAATTGCTTTAGCTAAGGCAAAGCAGCCGCAAAACACAGCAATATATTATTTTAATTTAGTAGCTCAAATACAATATTAAACAATTAAATTAATATGATTAATTGCTTTATAAGAACTATGGGGAAGGCAGAGAGAGAGAGAGAGAGAGAGGAACAATGACTTTATTAATAACAAAAGGATATTGATGAATTGATGTGATTGTAAGCAAACATTCTCAGAACAATATTGTCAGACAGAAGCCCAAACAGATAGAGAATACAAACAAACAAATACACTATAGATCACCTATGCCACTAAAACATTTTTTGTTTCATGCATCGTTTTAGTATTTTGTTACAACATAGCACAATGTAAGCATGAAATAACATGTATATAATATTCTATTGGTCATAAATAACTGGATGACAATAAAAAGTAAATATATAACGTGTAGTTCTATGAGATATAACCTGAATAACACATACGGTATGAGGTGATAAAAAGTAACCACTGCAGGTGCAGTTTATTATGTCAGAAAAATCCTGTATGGTTCAAGCTGTATATTGCAGTTTTCAATATTAGAGCACAGTTATCAATTAAATAAAAATCTAAATGATGGTTTGGTGATACGGATAATTAATCATTATCAGTACAGTATTGGCTACAGATATCAATAAAGTTTACAATCATTGTTGTAATGCATTAAAACAAATACATGTACACCACAAGTTTTATTTAATCTAAAGCTGATTCCAGAGGGCTGTTTTAAAATTGTGCTTGTATGTGTTTGTTTCTTCTAAATGTACTAATTGTGGGCGGGATCCAGTCCGTCCGAGAGAGAGAGGGGAGTGTGCGCCTCCTGTCACTCTCCCATAAGGCAACCTTAATGCAAGCGTGCGCATCATGGTCCGTACGACCACTGATCCGCACGAGTGTGGGAGCCCCCTCTCGGGTTACTATCACATGCACCCTCCAGTCAAAACAGGCCACTTACACACCTTGTCCTGTCGGGCGCAGGTCTGGATCCGGCCCTGTATGTGGGTGTGCTATATACAGTAGGTGCAGCCAGTAATGATGCCTGTTAGAACTTCCATTTTAATGCAAGGCTTTTAAAAATAGATCATTCTTCCATTGAATTAGTCATATACTTCCAAATCCCTTTAATGTTAACATTTGCTTTTGTGGAAGTAGACACAGTCAGGTCCCAAAGAAAGGGTTAAAGCAGACCTCTAGACGCAGGGCAGGAGGAGGGCAAACTGTGATGTTTCCACTCCCCCCATGGTTGTTTGCACTATATTACCCCAGCATGAAATCACACATAGGGGTCATCGGTTGGACCTAGTTCAAGAAGCATGCAAATAAGTATTCCTATGTTCCCAGTGGGAGCTTAGGTAAGAATAGGCAGGCATAGAATTTAAGGATAGAACCAATAGGATAGCAGTAGGAGGTTTTTTAGATAAAGACCCGGATACAGATTAAGGATTGGAATATAATTACTGCAATGGGTCTCCAATGGCAGAGTGGGAATGGGTACAAGGGGGAAGGGTTAGGGATGCTAATTTTATAGTATGGGCGTGTCTTATGTCCATCATATTCAGACTTCTGATGCATGCCTAATTTAATTGAGGAAACATCTTAAGTTAGGGGGATGACTTCCTATGTGAACTCCTGTGAGTGCAGACATCTATCAATTGTGATTCTTAAGGATGCTTTATGCAGAGCCATGGAGATCTTAGGGGCCATGACTTGGATGTCCCAGGGGAGTGTTACTGTTAAGATTGTCATTGATGTTATCTTAGTTCAGTGCTTTATTCCCTTCTTAAAAATTAATGCAGTTTGGACTAATATACATCTGTATGTAGCTTACATTTGCAAGAGAAAACAAGATATTGGGCATAAGCACAGTGATTGTCTATTGACCCAGCGGAATATGTCCTAGTAGGTTAGTTAAGTGCATTCTACTAAGTTGTCTACAGCAGAAATATATAGAATACATAAAGTGGTGGTATGGACATTTAGAAGTGACAGTATGCAAACATAGAAAATTAAAGAATTGAATGGAGATTTATTGCTTTTTTTAAAACAAATCAGTGGGAGAAGTGATGGTATGACAAACCTCCGTATATAACGACACTGACAACTTAATTGCAATTAAAAAGGGGATATAGGTTTATTAATAATTAAACTAATAAATTTAAATTAAATTGAACCGACTATAAAAAATCTAGGGTTGAGCAAGGTGGCAAATAGCAGGCGGCTGTTACCCCAGGAAACATAAAGCGACAACACTTGAGTCATCAACTAAAGGTTCCATCACCATCCACCAAGACCCCTGGCTCCACCTCTTCACTTGCACATCC
This sequence comes from Limnodynastes dumerilii, assembly GCA_011038615.1. Classification (NCBI taxonomy): domain Eukaryota; kingdom Metazoa; phylum Chordata; class Amphibia; order Anura; family Limnodynastidae; genus Limnodynastes; species Limnodynastes dumerilii. The sequence goes on along the minus strand of WWET01000077.1, from coordinate 820,101 downwards.
CAACTTTAATGAGAAGGACCCTGTCACAGGGCAGGCAGCCTAGTGTTCACTAGAAGGGAATGCCTCTGTAATCAGATATTTTCTCCCCTCTTTTTTCACTGTGCCAACAAATAACATGGTGAAATTACACCTCTACCACTTACCTATGCCCCTTCTGAAAGAAAATGGAATACATGTTAAAAATACATCCTATCAATTGGGAGGGAGAGAAATGTTTACAAAAGAGAGGGAAGACAACAGCTAACAGCAACAATTTATAACGATGGTCACATGACCCTCACCCACCCCACTTTTAAAATACCCAATCAAAAACCAGCCACTGTTTACATAACCGCAACCCTCTTCTAACCCAAGATGACAACTGTGTGCTAAGGCACAGTTGGTCGTTTACATCTCCTCACACCTAAACAATGTTCGTCTCCTTTTTGATTGTGTGATTGGAAAGATTATCTGCTAAAAACCCCAGTGTTTATCCACTCTTAAGCTGGATAAACACTACACTTTTTCAACAATAACTGGTCCAATCAAACAATGGAAACACAAATTCAAACAATATCGTGCAAGTGTGTATGCATGCACGATCAAACAATATCCTGTGATCGCTTATGGTATCGTTTGAATAGATTTTATAGACAGTCTAATTTCGCCGATGAATGATGGCACGATATCGTGAGAAAAGTGTTTTTCTTAGTTTGTTTTCAGTTGATTTCCTTTCCTCTTTCTGCAGGGGGTTATGGGACAGTCCCTCCTGCATTAGATTAGTAGTGTGTACGGAGGTATTATTGTGAGTAGAATAGTTTACTATGTCGTTTAATCTGTTGGTCATTTGTAGTGTATGCCCAGCATTAGTCTTCTGTCTGGATACTACAAGCAGGAGTGGTCAGCTACAGTACACTGGACCTGATCCAGACTTAATGGCATAATCCATTAGAATCTGCTACGGGGCTTACATATGTATTTTGGCATCCAAAATACCACACACTCCTGCATATGGAATGCATTTCTGTGCCTTGGAGCCTACCTTAAGTATTTCACACACATCTCTGTAGTGCGGAATACTAAATTGTATGCAAGGGATTAGCCAAGTACTTACTTTACAATTTACTGTACAATTCAAGCCCACGCACCATGCGTATCTCGTACACATGGTGAGTGGGTGAGCCCCTTGTGCAGAGACATAATCAGCTTCTTTTCTGAGTTCTGAATCCAGCCCACTATAAAAAATCTCAAAACAGACCACATCTCCCACTGACAGTGAAGCATAGTAAGCTCTTCCTATAACAAATATAACTGGTGTAGCAAACTACCCTCACCTTTCCAGAGTCGCATGTCTCCTATGCAGGGGAGTAGCAAGGGTGGAGCTTGTGCTCCAGGCGCTGGCAGACCATAAGGGTGCCACAGAGCACAGCCAGGTGCCATCTCCAGATCCCCAATATACAAGTATTACATGTGGTATAGTATTAATAATCACACATATAATATCTAGTGTTTCAGGGGATGGGTGGGGATTAATAACATCATCAAGTCCCGACCATCCCTAGTAACTCTAGGGATTAAAATATAGATTCAAAGCTGGTCGGGGCTTGTGGGAGATTTCCAGGCTCTCCCAGGATATCGGGAGAACTGCCCAAATTTCGGGAGAGTCAGCAACCCTGTATTTAAGTTACTTCTTTTTATTTGCTGGTTATATCTTTTCTTTAGTTTAGTGCACCACAAAAAAAGATATGGCACTTTATAAATAAATGATCATTTCTTGGTCACATTATGTTATTAAATTAAGTATTGCAATCAGCAGATTGAAAATAAAGAGTCAAAACAAGCATTGTTCCAACCACTGTATTTGTATAGTAGTTTATTTCAATTGTGTTTGCCAAGTGTTGTTTTTGCAAACAATAAAATATTTTTTGGTCAGTGCCAAATACACTCCTAAATAGCTATACTACATAGCTTCTCTACTTTAGCTACATGACCAAGGAAATTGGTCTAGCTGCAGATAATTACCTGCACAAGCATTCATTTCACAGAAAAGAGGACAATCAGCAAAGCAACCCAATTCTTAACACATCAGAACAAAAATGTTTTGTGCAAAAATATTCATTATTCTTAAAGCATAAAAAAAGCTAAATATTATTATCTTTTATGTATGGACTACAATGGTCGAGCTCTTTTACTGCCAAGGTTTCTGAATCAACTTCTAATGATTTCAATCAGTCCAAAAACATATTAATATAAAAAAGAGAACAAGGTTTTAAGGTGGTAATTGCTTTAAAATAGCAGGCCTTAAGCCTGACCCATTATGTCTTATGCTTACATTAATCATTGGTGCCTCCAACTCAATAACATTTGCATTACAATAGATTTAGCATAATAAAAAGAGTATCGTTAATTCAGTATTCATTTTTTATTTCTGTTATCTATATATTGTTGCTTTTATTATTAGATGTAATTCATACCATTATTGCATTTTGTTTATTTTTAATATTATGTTAGCCAGCCCATTTATGAAAGGTTTACATAGACCTGTATTTAATGCCTGCACAATGTTGCTTAGCAACTGCTCCATCTGGCCACCTTTTTAATTCTCAAAGTATAATAACAAATTTCAGGGATTGTTTAATTAAAACAGGAGCAGTCTGCATTGAAGGGATCTATTGTTGGGTATGTTGTATGTGTCTCCTTCACAAGCTTTATATCAAATGTATGAGTCCTGCTGCATAACGCTTCCTGCTTTGTATTAATATAAACTTCAAAGATTTTTTTTCCTAGACACCAGTAAGATAATTATGGCATTTCATATTAGTCAACACTTGTTTTTCTGTTTTTCGTCTTATGTCAGAGGTAGAGGTAGGAATTTAAAGGTCCTTATATGGACATTCCAAAATTCATAATTAATTTAAAAAATAATAATAATAAATAAGCATATTTAAGGCATGATAAATTTGATGATGCCTCTGATCTTATGTTGAATAGTTACAGCAATCAAAAGGACTCCCTGACCTAAATCAAATCCGAAAACAAAGAGAGAAAGAGTGGTGTAATTATTTTGGGCACTCACAGTTAAGTATATTTGTGTGTATAGTTAAAATTTTACTTTTATTTTCACAATTTAAGATAAGAGAGAGAATTAAAATTGGATATCTATCCACTTTTAATTTGCTATGTAATTTTAAATTGTGAAAATAAAAGTTAAATCTTAACCATATACACAAATATACTTAACTATGAGTGCCCAAGATAATTACACCACTCTTTGGGGCTGATTCAGAGATGCACTTACACTTTTTTTTAGGTGGAAGTGTACAGCTCGGGTAAAACATTTTTTAAAGTAAGGGGTGTTAATTAATTTAAAAAAAATTAGCATGCAGGGAAAATACACATAGAACTAAAATACTGCATAGTTTTATCTTTATTCTATAAAATAGAGTTGAGCTAAAAAGCTTACTTTTAGTAGAATACAAATATTGAAATATGTATATATATTATTGTCAGGATCACAGTATTGCTCTGCACTTTATGTCTGTTTATTTCTGCTGATCACATGACTTCCTTAAGTTCTCTGCACTTCCTGGTGTCCTCTTTTTGGTGCAGGCATTATCCCACAGGTAAGCTGTCAGTTGAGGAGCGCGTGGGAATCTCTCTAGAAGTTTCTGGAGGGACAAGGGGACGGACTGTGAAATGTAAATTATAAGGTGACATCAGTGACCAGAGAGGGAATAAATACAGAGTCCAGGGACCACATCGCAGAGAATAAACCAACCAACATGAAGACAGCACTTATATTATTGGTCCTCGGGATGATCGTCATCTATGCTGAAGCCTTGCAATGCCGAGAGGGCTCCTGTGTTGTGTCCAAAAAATGCAATCATCAAGTGGTCACCTGTACTAAGGATGAGACCCACTGTTTTACTGCAAAATCCTTCTATAAATTTTTTAACTACTATGGATGTGCGACTGAAGAATGGTGTAGATTTATGGAACGTAGTTCTGAAAACCATTGCTGTAGAGGAGACATTTGCAGCTGAAGCCTGGACCAATCAAATCAATGCTGCTGTGCTTCTAAATCAGCCTCATCTGTGCTTTCTGCAGACCATGCACCGTACAGTAGATGCTTTGACACTTACATATTTCTGCTAATCTTATAGTTATGTATAAGATATCATCACCGCGGCTGCTTCATTTCCTCTCTCTAGAAAAGATTTTCAGAGCAGCAGTCTTAAAGTGCCTGGTGAATCGTTAGGGAAGGAGACGCTGTGTTAAAGTGCCTGGTGTACCGTGAGGGGAAGGAGCAGCAATAATAAAGTGCCTGCTCAGTGGCAAATGCAGGATTTTGAAAGGGGGGTTTACATGTGGGGTATATTAGCATAGCTGCAAATGTTTTGGAGCCCGAAAACGTAGCAAATAAGCTCCGAATTAGACTGTAATGTGGCAGAGGTTGATGTATGTAAAATTGTAAAGAGCTACTTAATATGATGCACTGTAAAAAATAAAACATATGTAAAATGACAATACTGATAATATGGTCGTACTATCTGACTGCAGACATGTAAGACGTCCATTAATGTTCTCTGTGAAAGCAGGATGTTTATAATGTAGATTTGAAAATAATAAAAAATTCTACATTAAGGAAATGCATTGATTATTGTGTGTAACAAGTCCTGTTTTGATTTTTTTTTTATAGAAGTTACTTCTTTCACACAGTAAAATAGTAGTTTTATATTGAAGGAACAGATCTAATAGTAATAGCAGTAAACAATGCATTAGTGGAGCACATTACACAATGTACAGAGCCTGTGTCAGTGCATAAGCACTGTTGTATTTGTAGTGACCCATTTCCACCTGGTTTCCTAATGCAGTACAGACCAGAACCATCTTCCTCCATGTCAGTCTGGATCACATGGCCGCTAAGCCACGCCCCTTTTTGCGGGTTCACCTTTTTTTGCTCATTTTTCTATATTTTTTACATTGTTCAATCTGGGGGGTTTCTGGGCAACCAGAACCCCCCCCTGGGTGCGCCACTGCTGCTGTACCGTGAGGGAAAGGAGCAACAGTAATAAAGTGCCTGGTGTATTGTGAGGGAAAGTAGCAGCAGTAATAAAGTGCCTGGTGTATCATGAGGGGTAGGAGTCGCTGTGCTAAAGTGCCTGGTGTAATGTGAGGTGAAACAGTTGATATATTAAAGTGCCTGGTATGGAGAAGGGAAGCGCTGCCAGACCAAAGATACTATTAGAGTGAGCAGAGAAAAAACAGCTGTGGAGCAAGTGTCAGTAGTAAAGATAGCAGAAATGATGTTGGAGTGTAGAGGAGAGTAAGAGGTAGAAACGACAAGAAGAAGGTGAAAGGGAAGCTGTAACTACAATGGGCAAATAGTACAGTGTAAAGTGACAGCTAGATCAACCACCCTGCAAGTTCTATCTATTTTGCCTAATTCTATATAGTAACACTGTGTTTCATTTGTGTTTTAGAAATAGTTTATGACTACATGAAACTATATATTGAAGCTATTATTTAAGTGTAAAGATCTTGAGTGGCAATTGTAACTAAATATTATTAAATATTAAATAGCAATTGTGACTGTATAAGAATAATAAGCGGAGAGACTGGTGATTATAAGTTTATTAGTTAGTGAGTTAAACTGAGGTGTAATATTTAATGTTGATACCAATTGTATAATGATCTTATTGGATGAGAACTTTATGCATTGTTACTGTTGTTGATTTGAAAAGAATACTCAATTTGTATAAGCATTTTCTTTGTGAACCAGAGTAAGTTCTCCGTTATTACAAAGCAAAAGTCAATTAATTAATCTTCCTCAGTAAAGAAATCAATTTAAATAGCAAACTGTTGTCGGTGTTTTCTCTGAGATTTTCTTATCCTATTTCACCTCTCTGCAATCTCCTCTTTATTTGAACCTGAAACATTTGGGGTGTTTCAGGTTCAAATAAATTTGGGGTGTCATTGCTCTGTTTAACTCCCTTATCAGCTGTTCTATTTAAACCCCTCACTGACTGAGTGCTCTTATCAGAGCAACAGGGTTCCATTGTCTGCTGACTAGTGTCCTTTAGTTTACTTGTGTGTTCTGGTTCCAAGTCCAAGGTTCCTGTACTCTTGTGTATCTGGTTCCTTTCTGTCTTTACGTTACATTTCTGTGTCTACACTTTAAGTGTTTTACTGTCCATTGCTATATCCAATATCTGTAGCTACTCCAACACTAGCTAGCTGCACTACTCCTGTTACCCTCAGATTCCGTTCACTATCTTGGCATCATCCCTGCACTTGTCCACAGAGCCAAGACCTGCAACTCATTTGCAGCATAGACCATCCTCACCATCATGGGTGAACAATAGGTTTGCAGTTAGATTCTGTGCCTCTGGTCCGGTATAGTGCATGACACTTATTTTATAGCTACTGTTACTGGGGCGGGCCTGGTCCTATATCGTCGATATATCGGCAACCTTTTTATTATTTGGGATGGTACACCAGAACGTATCCAGACTTTATTTTCCAGTTTCAATAGCAATAATTTCAATCTCTAATTTTCAAGCAATTATCATCCTACTACACTTAATTTTTTGGACATAACCATTACCATAGTAGATAACGATATAACTACAAAAACTTTTATTTGGCTTTCACCAGTAATCATAAAAAATCATGGATGTCCAATATCCCTTTCGGGCAATGGAGAAGAATCAGGCGCAATTGCTCCTTTTTTCGACTCTTTTGAACGTCAATCAGATTCTCTCCTTCAAGCTTTTCAGGCTAAATCTTACCCGAAAGCTTTACTCACTGAAGCTTACAATAAAGCTAGTACCTTAGAACAATCTGAATTGTTACGTATCAATCCCACTCCTCCCAAACATAAAGATACTGAACCCTTTTCCAAAAACACAGTTACTTTTGTTTCCAGATATAATTGTGCGGCCAAATCTATATCCTCCATCTTCTCTCGGAATTACCGCACTCTAATGCTTGATCCAATATTATAAGCTTGTTTACCCCCCAAACCCCATACTGTTTGATGTGTATTCCAAATATTGCATTTCAAATATTCAGATGCTGATATATGTGCGGTATGTTTTAATACCTGCTAATGAATCTAAATGTCTGATTTAAGTTTATGTCGGTTCACTACTATTTATTTTATCATAATTGAATCTATATCTTATATACTTTGCATATAGTTAATAAATAGAATTTTAATACTATATTGTGGTTCCTTGAACTTTTCTAGCGCATCACTAATTTCTCTAATGTTTATTAAATGTCATCCTTGCAATACATAGAAAAACTGTTATATGTAAAGCATGTTACATATTATATACTGTGCACAAAAACTAATATAAATGAAACCCTTCATGTCTGAGATATCATATTATTATAGTATTTCAGTAACAAAAGGAATATAACCATTTAAATAGAAAACTTTCACAAACTCAAATAGATGGAAAACCCTTTGGGCTGTATCCAGACCTACGCTTGCCGGCGATAATACGCCAGGCAGCAGCATAAGATCGTCTAAAAAGATGATCTGCGCATACGCCAGGCAGATGTTGCCTGGCAAAGCTTTGTAAACGCCCGATAGTGGATCGGGCGTCCGTAGCTTTAGTGTAGTAACGCTGGAGGGGGCGTCCCCCAGCGTTACTATGCAGAAGTTAGTGCAGGTTGGTGGGGGGAGGAAAGGTAATGAGGCTGGAAGGGCGGCATTAACGTATCAACGCCTTCCCGTATTAACAGTCGCTTACACCGGCTGAAGTTAGGGTAGCCTTCAGCCGGCGTAAGCGATTGTTCATACGCTGGGGCAAGGGGGGGTGTTGGGGGAGGGAAGTGATGGTATGCTGAGCGTTAGACTGCTTAGTGCACCATCGTAGGTCTGGATCAGGCCCTTTGAGTCTATAGTTCACATAGGACTTGCTAGTCGATTTGGGATGTTAATGCTGGTATAGTCAAGCGAGCAATAGTTAAAATGATATTGTAAAATCTCTAGTAAAACTGTGAAATCATTAATATAAGTATAAATGTGGTATGCTAATATGTTAGCTTTTGATAAAATAATAATTTATGATAAATCAGGTAGCTGTGTAATAGTCATGTACTATAATATTAAACTTACCGACACTGATTGTAGAACTGTTTACCGCATTTCCAAAACTGGTAGTGTTCGAAGGTACTTGGCTGCCCCTAGGATTTGATGGTCTAAGAAGTGCAAATTTAAAATTAGTAACTCATGATGTGTTAGGTGAAAAGTAACTTTGTCCAACCCTGTGGCAAGTCCTAGTGTAACTTTTACACCTGCTGTAACTAATGCAGGTGAATTTCAAAGCGTTCTCTGTTGGTTCATTTTACCAGTAATGGAATATAATTGTGGCATACCCCTTCCTTAGTGAATGATTGATTAGGAAATGATTTGCAGTTTTTTTTTACCATGATTTAAATTTAAAGACTCCATAATATACTTTTCCCTTTTATCGAATAGTTTGTTGGATTTGAGGGTTTGCATTGTGCAATAGTGTGCAAATGAAGACAGTGTGGAAGTCATCAGTCCACTTCCAATTAACATACACACTGTACACTTCCCACCCTGTCCTGCCCTGCTGCTAAAAATAGTATTTACTAACACTCACCCTCCACTGGCTGTCCCACGATGACATTCGAGCTTTCTTCAGTTATCGCAGGCTGTCTTCGACTGAATGGAAGGTCTGCACATGTGCAGTTGCTCTCTGCTGGAAATTTGTGAAGCCCCAGCATGAGAAGCACTGCGCATGAGCAGGCTCTTCATGTCACGACCGGCACCTGCGGGCAGACACGTCTTCGGTCAGGTAAGTTTTTGAAGCCTATTCTATTGTTTATTTTTTAATTTGTGTTTTTTTTTATAGATTTTTTTCATTTTATTAAAAATTGGTTTTTTTAATATATATATTCCAGCGGTCTCCCCATATATATCCCCCTTTTCCTCCCCCTGATCTGAGTGTAAAACTCCGCTCTGAGGGTTAGGAAATAGGAGGAAGCGCCAGCCCTACATTAGGAACAGCAGGTGACGGCGAACACATATGAGGTTTATCTGCATTGCCATGGAAACTGTTGATTTCCATGGTAGTGCATCATTAGTAAATAAGAAAAAGTTAATTTTTTAAATTAAAACTTCATTTACAAAAAATGAACTATGTAAATAGAGCCATATATACTTTATCTTTTTGAACCACCAACCTCTTCTACCTGTTTTATTGTTTTGTCCAAAATCTGTCACTTGATTTATTATTAATCAAAATTCCTTTATATTGATTGCAATATGCTTTTTGAAAATCTGAAGGCCTTATAGGTCTGATGAGATTTAAGCTTCAGGATGGGAGTTGCAAATCAACAGCAGGGCAGGTGTATCTTGGGTATCCATGTTGTGGTGTGATGGGTATGGTTCAAATAGTAGGTGGTGATTGGTGCTTGGGTTGTTAAGGGGAGGGGATAAGAGATGTTATTTAAGATTAGGAGAGGATAGGGGCTGGCATTCATTTTAGGAATTTTCCCTCCCTCCCTCCCTCCCATAGAGTTTAAAGTTAAGTTATTGCTAACATGTTTATTTATTTGCAGATGGGGCATAGTACGTGGTAGCAGTTGGGGTCAGCTACAACATTCAGCACGTTGGGAATGGGAAATTTTAAGTCAGCTTAGATCACAATCCATTCAAGGTATTACACTTGGGCATTAGCCTATCAGTTGGGCTTGGGTAGGCCATCCTCATGATAGGGTTGCATGATCTATTGATTGATCCTTTTTCTCGGGTGCTCAGGACAAGGGGTGCTTGTCCTGTTATGCGATTACATCCCACTGACCTCAATTGCAATTGCTGTCGGGCCACCTTCAAGATCTTTCTAAAATATATTGTCAAAGAATTACAATTTGGCCACCAATTAATAAACTATGTCCCCTATTTTAAAGTCATTCAGATCTCTGTGTCAGTTATTTCGTTAGGGTGTATGCCTGTCTGAATGTTGTGTGAGCAAGTCCTCATACGTTTGCTGCATAAGAATTGATGCATCATGTCTATTACAGCTTCTGAGTTACTTATTGCTGTGCGTTCTGGATACTTAAACAATTTACAAAAAAAATAACCAAAAACAAGCACAATTTCCAGTTGGAGTAGTTGTAATACAATGAAGTTTACATGTCTTTTTTTTTTGTTATTTTTTTAAACCTATTCTCACCTACAGTACAATATCTTACATAGAAATATTTAATTATTAATTTCATGTTTAACCTACCACCTTAAAGATAGGGCTTAGAAACAACTGGAAAGAAAAGGGTTACATACATCCAATACCAACAACATTCAAAACAAGTACATTACAACATGTAATAATTGTGTAATTGCTAATGGATTATCAGTTGATTTTAAGAACCCATAACAACTATGTTTACATGCATTTAGAGTGTCAGGAATTTTACTGTAAACTGATGGTGCTAGTTCTGTGCTTTTTGCAATTCTTACAGGAGCTTTGGGTGTTTTTTTTATATATAGATCAAGTACTTATGTCATTTTTTATATAAAACACATTTCAAGCTGTGAAAGAAAAGTGCCTCTCCATGGCAGAAAATGCATCATGGACTCCAGGTAAATGTATATAAATGGTAAAAAAAAAAATCATAAAATCTTGTGAAGTGCTTTCAGAGTCTCAAAGGATTTTATTTTAATGAACACAATTGAACTTGTTTCCAGCAATCATTGTTTTCTTATAGAATTTCATGGTAAATAAGAACCACTTAATTATTTTGTCCATTTTTTTTTTTTAAACCCTTGATTTCTGGCCATTATGGATTCTTAGTTAATTTGAATGCTTTTTTTGTTAGGATCCTAACCAGCAGGTCACCAGGGTGTGGAGTCTAACTGGGGTCTGGTATTTTCTAGAGTTCCTGATGGTGGGGATAGACGTGAGCTGCAGGCACAAAGCAGATCGCTGCCCCTGTTGGCCATTAGTGGATCTGCTAGTGATTACTTGATAACAAGAGGTTAACTGTGCTTAGAGCTTTAGGGACACACCAGAGATAGGAAAGAAATGTTTACAGACAGAGGTCCAAAGTAGGATCTGGATCCAGTGTTAATACAAGATTAGAGTGGCCAAAAACACCCACATCAGGATAGAGTGTGAAGCTAGTAACCCGCTGAGAAAAATGTGCCAGAAGGCAATACACACAGTGAGAGATATACATAAGGTATGTGCTTAACGACAATCACACAATGAGTAAAATAATTTGCACTGTGAGAAAATACACATGGGATGAGCAAGATGACTATTTCGCCATGAGATACACAGACTAGACATGTGTCAGACTGTATAAGGATAGCACATCCAGAAGGTGATGGTAAAGCACAAGGCACTTGCACTCTGACACACAGCGTGGAAATGACAACACACAGCTAAGAGGTGCCGGATGGTAATTCACATGTCAAGCGGTGTAGAGTGAACCATAAACACACAGACCACGACAACAGAGAGCAGGGAAACCTCCAGAGAGAGGGAATCCCGACAGGAAGTAAGACTAAAGCTGGGTACACACTACACTTTGTTTCCAATGATCCAAACTCTTTAACGATTTTTCTAACGTCTGGCTCCAACGATGCATCGTTCATCTGGCAAATTAAGGTGTCTATAAAATCCGTTTAAACAATTACACGACTGATTCAGACGATATCGTTTGAATTGGTCGTGTAATCGTTTGATTGGAAGGATTATCATTTCAAATAGTGTAGTGTGTACCCAGCTTAACACGAAACAAACACACACTCGCAACAGGAATAGAGGATGGCCAGCAGGTAAACGGATAACAGGACTAGAATTTGAATAAGTCGTCACAAACGACAGACAGGAGAGAAAGGGATTACACCCACAGGAATCACAGGAACCGAAAGTCCAAACAGCAACACAAGTAGGTAACGCTAGATGAACTAGGCAGTAAGACTGGCAATGAGAGCTCCAGCTATAAATAGGAAAAGCCTCAGCCTAATTGGCTGTTAACCAAGCTACCCAACCCTCAGTCCAAAGCATTCTTGTTGCTAGGCAACAGGCAGAACACTGTAGACAGGTGGCACGCTGCAGGAAAAAACGTGAGAAGAAAGGTATCTGCTTAAAGACAATTCTTATACGCCGTCATGATTAGCAGGATAACACGGTTATCCTCAAGTTGATCCCAGGTATTGTGTCACTGTATCAGTCTTTACCACATCTGATGGGGGGGCTCTTCCACTGATCCTCTACCTTTTCAGAGAAGTAAGGCATTCTCCACCCTCCAGTATACAAGTGTATACCCTTGTATTTTACTACATCCTGTTAAAGCCAATGATATATCCATTGCAGGTTTTTTTGTGATGTAGGCCATGCACAAATTTAGTTGCCCCACTTTACTTGGTCTTTTATGTAGTTTTACCCTTTTGGTGCTATGGGCTAAAGAACAATACATATATAATCAACCTACACAGTGGCTTTGTTTCCTTCTACTACTAGTTCCTCTACCTGTACAGTCAAACATATGACTGGCCTATCTCATCAGAGACTTATCTACCCAGTTGCTGGGATGGCACTCACAAGGGGCATTGTCA